>WIXG01000321.1:0-89159 GCA_009869945.1 Mesaphorura yosii | reverse complement strand
ACAGCCGCCTTGGAGCTTGTACGAAATGGCTCATGAAATTACTTTTTGTTGCAGGCGCTCCGTGTGCAGCAGAACTTCAACTCGCTGATGGCGGTGGTAGCTTGCTCGTTGCTCGTGTTGACAATGTGGAGAGCGGTGCAAATGAGACAATGCGAATGACGCTGATGCGGAGTGAGTTTGGAAGTCTGAGAATTTCAAGCTGGAAATTTTCGGCTCAGAGTGCTCGGTGAAGTGCATGATTCCTTCGGTGCCACTTCAAAACTTTGCTCTCTCAATTCTCGGTAGCAGGAAAGCCAATTTACACGTGATCTCGGAACAGCCGCCTTGGAGCTTGTACGAAATGGCTCATGAAATTACTTTTTGTTGCAGGCGCTCCGTGTGCAGCAGAACTTCAACTCGCTGATGGCGGTGGTAGGAGGGCTGAGTCACTCCGTCATCGCGCGACTCCACAAAACGATGGACGGAGTGCCCAGCAAAGAACGCAAGTCGCTGGCCCAACTCACCAACCTCGTCTCCTCGTCCTCAAACTTCGCAGAGTATCGACGCGTTATGGATAAGTGCACCGGCTTCAAAATCCCAATCCTGTAAGCAAAATTCCACCTGCCCGAATATTAATGCTTGCTCGCTCGAGAGCACTTCGCATCGATTGAGCTTTGATTATGGTGAAGGTCTCTGCCCAATGACACTCAGAAATCGAATAACGATATCGCCATCGCCGAACTCGGCACAGCACTCGCAAAAATCTAATTTTCTGCCTCACTCCTCGTAAAATGGAAAGGCACTTTGGCTTTATGACTTTCACTTTGGGCATGAAGACAGTATTACTTGCATTACGCGTACGCTACGCTTGCCTGCCTGCAATGACTTTGTTTGGCTGTTTGCGGTCGAGAAATGGGCGAAATCGCAAAATATGAAATGCCTGTCTTCCGCATTATTCGGGGCATCGGGGCGGACGTGCTCCGGTTCCGTGCTCACAAATTATGCGTGTTTGCTTGTGCTTGTTTGTGGCCAGCTTTCTTTCGCTAATGAGTCTCATTTCGTGGTGTGGCGTGCCGCCGCGTGCGTCAACGTCAGCGGCCGACCTTGCTTCCTACCACACGCCACGCCACGCTGACATCATGCGAGTCAACCAGTCAACGTGACTCGGCCTGTGACCTGTCAATGCCCGTTAATTACGCCCGCAGCCGTCATCCAGACCGACCATCACGTGACGTGAACAGGCAGCAAGATTGTGCAGCAACGTGTGAGTGCGAGCGCAGATGCATGCATGGCAGTTCTGGCGATTTGGCATGATGAGAAGAGAAAATATTGGCCACACATGACTAATTAAATCAACACGTGCAAAATTTACGTTTCCCATCGCACGAATTCAGCCACACGACCAAAGAACAAGCGAGCCTACGAATTTTCTGAATTTGGTGTGTGCATGTCAAGGCGCCATTGAGCTTGGGCACTGGCAGGCATGGCGGTCGCGTCTTGCGTGCCGTGGCATTTGAGATTGCATTCCCGAATGTCTGACTGAGAGCAGAGCAGATTGGATTTAGTCGACGGACGGCGGAAGCAACGACGACGAGCCGAGCAACTCGTCTGACGTTGTGATCGATAATCAAAAGAGTGAGCGTGGCGGAAGACGAGTGAAAGACGCGCTTTCTTCTTTCGCAACGAGCTGAATAATGCGCGTCTTAACTTCCACTAATAAGGAGTGGAGAATGAAAGGAGTCGGGTAGAGAGGAAGAGATGTAAAACATGTTCAACTTCTCATTACTATTCATCTGCCAAAAACTCGTCTCTCGACCGACTTTCTTTTCTCCGGTTGCTTTCTCTTCTTTTCCGCGAACTGCGCCCGCGTGCTCTTGGCCCAATGCAACCAAGCGTCTTTTGTTCGTCCTTAATTTATTTGAATGGCTTTCTCACGATCTTTACGTGCCTTCTGAGCGAGCGTCAGAACATCAGAACTTCTTGCAGCAGCGCAGATGTCGATAAATGAATTTGGGAAGGAGTCAGTAATGAGATTAATTAATGGACGAAACGCTTTCGTTTGATTTCTCAGTGGCGTGGTGCTGAAGGACTTTGTGTCGATCCACACGGCGCTGCCCTCCACGCTCGAGAACGGACTCGTCAACTTCCGCAAGATGACGCAGCTGTCCTTCATCTTCCAGGAGCTCCACGACATGCAGAACGCTTCTCCGCCCTTCCAGCCGACGGAGGACCTCCTCACCAACCTACAAGTACAAAAATCGCTAATCGTGAATCTAATTTAAATGCAATCCAAGCACGTAAAGTGTGAATTTGATTATTTGCTGATATTGCAGCAATCACTGTGCGTGTCGTACTCTGAGGACGAGCTGTACGAGCTGTCGGTGGAGAGGGAACCAAAAATACCCGCGCCCATTTCGGTGAGTCTGAATTGAGTTCGGCTTTAAGCCACAATGCGAACAAACGCCTTAATTTTGCTCACACACACTAAACATTGACTCGTGACTTGACATTGACTTTTGGCATACTCAAGAAAGAATTTGCGATTCAGCAACTTGTTTTTCATTTCAAGTAATCCTGCCAAGTGTAGAAGTTTCAAGTTTCCTTCTTCAAGCACAAAACTCTAGACCAAGACTCTTTTCTTGGTCGGCCCACACTTCACTTCGGTCTTTGAGGATTCGCAAGAACAGGAAAGGCGTGCAGAAGGTGGAATCAGCTCGTGAATGACATGCCAGATGATGCGTTGATGTTCGTGTTGCAGCCCCCCCCCCGTCAAGGTCTTTTGTTGTTTTGCGGGATCAATCGCCGGCGAGCACTTTTCCGGAAACCATAACGCTTAAATCATCATATCCTGCTATCAAGATAAGCAGCGGTCTTTTCAAATTAATGTCGTGTTGTGTTTTACGTGTTGTGCCCTTTCTTCAAGCAGCTCAAAGACTACTGCTCAATTTGCCTGCCTGCATGCATGCATACGAATTGCAAATTTCAAGCAATTTGTAGAAGTGACGAAGAATCAGTCATGATTTTGTGCTCAACAGATTTACATCGACATTAGACTAAAGAATTGGATATTGGACGGGGGTCACACTGTTCCAAGTTCGCTACGCGCCGTCCACTTACTCGTCCTGCTACCCCTTTCAGCCTACAACTTTCTACAAGACTTTTCGCAACCGTCCACTTACTCGTCCTGCTACCCCTTTCAGCCTGCTACCCTTTTCAGCCTACTACTTTCTACAAGACTTTTCGCAACCGTCCGAGCCTTCGAACTGCACATCGACATATCTCGACCGATTGCCTGCATTCTGCATTTTCCCTTGAATCCTGCTAATTGGTGCCAGCAAAAACAACGTGAAACCCGTGCCTTGAAGCATAGGCAAAGCAGTTCGTTATTTGTCCGTAAGTCCACCCTCAGTAACCACCTCAAACCCCGGCCTCGTTTGTGACAACAGACGATAGACGAAGAAATATGACTTTGATATTTTGCTCAGTCGGCTCTGAATTATTGATGTCATTATCAGGTTTTGTGAGCTGGAAGTCATTACGCAAGCTCTTCCGCCAACAACCTCCGTCAATTGCCGCATGCCTTTGATCGATTCCCCGTATCATTTAACTAGACATTCTTTTCTCTCCCTTCCGGAGGACACAAACACACTTCAACCACATAATAACTGAACATAACAACTCGCAAATTGACGAAACGATCGCTAACTCGCCTTCTTTCATGTTGCAGGGTTCGCCAAGCGCCGACGAGGGTGGAGGGGACCACGGCGGTGGTGGCAACAACGGGACAGCGTTGCTGGGCAGCAGCGGCAGCGCTGGCGAGTCTTCTCAGCAGAGCCTGGCTGGTTTGCTGAGTACAATATTTCACGTGTACGACACCCAGCGGAGCGAGCACATCAGCGACCGGGAGTTTCCATCTCTGCAAACTAACTTCCCATCGATTACCTCTTTCGCGGCAGTTGACATTGACAAGTGAGTCGGATAAGATTTCATTACTCCACTTCCCAAATCCCATTACGCGACGGTGACAGCGGGCAGATGCTGGCGCTGCGCTGGTGCGTGTTTGCGAGCGTACAATTTGCATGTGTCACTCGTTTCCACTTGTTTTGTGGCAGGGATGGCGTGATCTCGAGGCAGGACTTTGAAACTTTTCTCCTGGCTCACAAACACATCCTCAAAAAGCACGAGTTTCGCGAGAAGACGTACTTCAGACCAACATTCTGCATGCACTGCTCGGGTCTGGTAAGCAAACATCAACCCAATTAGTGAATTTGCGTATTGCACACTTTGGAACGCCATCATTAAGCGAGTGACACACACCGTCACTTTGCGGGTGCGCACTGGGCTGGAACAATTCGAGTAATTTCGCCTTTCTGTTTGGCAGTTGTGGGGTCTAATTCGGCAAGGGTATCAGTGCAGCCACTGCAAAGTCAACTCGCACAAGTACTGTCGTGTCGACATTCTGCGTGAGTGCCGCGAGTCCACTTCACTTCCTTTCACATCAACGCCAGGTAATAACGAGCAGTGAATCACGGGGCTTTGCTTTTGTAGCTCGGAAAGAGAGAGCACAAGCAATTGGTAAATGAGAAGCGCAAATATTTACTTTTCTAATTCGCACAGTCGAGCCTCCGAAGAAGCGTCGCGGGTTTCGATTTCGAATGAAGAGTAGCAGTCAGACGGAGGCCGGCGAGTACGGGAAGCGAGGCGGCGGCGGGTCTTCGAGCAAGCTGAGCACGTCGCTCGACCAACTCTCCCTCACCAGCGGCGACTCGCTCGACTCGGAGCCGTCCTCCTCGCTCAGGCGCTACCAGAAGGATAGTTGCGTCACAAACTCGTCGGGCTCGCTCGTCGGAGCCTCCACCACAACGAAGAAGTACCGTCGGTTCCCCTCCCTCCTCCTCGGCTCCGCGAGCTCCCTCTTCTCCGTCCCCAACAGTCCCAAGCTGGAGACTTCCTCCTCAGCAAGCTCCTCGTTCCACAACCTCTTCCACTTCAAGGCCACCACGTAAACAACCGACCTTCTCCAGTCTCCTGATCGCGATATTCCAGAGTCCAAATTCCAAAGGAGGACCAAAAGTCAGGGTCAGTGGTTGTTTGAATCAACACAGCAATTTGTAACTCTTTTCTTTCGACAAAAAATTCTCTCGATTGTTTGGTTGAATGGAAGTTGAACAGACGCGTCGCGTGTTTGTTACTTTTCACCAGCAGAGTCAGAGTGTGGAAGTAATAACCAATGTAAATAGGAGTGACTGCTTTTCATCCCGAATGTAAAGGCGCTCGTTCACTCGCTCGATGGAAAGACCATTCGAATTTTTCGAGAAGCTTTCGTTGCTTTCAAGTGCCACTCCGAACGAACGCTGAGTTTTTGAATCGAAATTGATTTTTGATCAAGCATCTGATTTTGGTTGAGAGTTGTTTGTGAGAGCGATTGAAGGCTAATCAGGGCACAAAGTGAGCAATGAAGAATGTTTAATATTTTGAACTCCAGGACTCTGAGCGAAATTTCCTTTAGTTTAACCCAATATTATAGTTGTAGGCTCCCTGTTTATGGCATTTCACTACTGGTGTAATTCCGGACTCGTTCCCTGGGCACGGGTACTGTCGATACTAAACGTAAGAACAGTTTATTTTACTACGTAGTCACTAATCGATTGAAGAGCAGGCTCTCTTTATGTAGCATTCTCACAACTGGAACTTTGTCAAAAATGATGAATCATTTCATATCTCGAGAAAACGACCGAATAAACATTAGGATTGATGTTCTGTGTAAAGTGCACTGCACATGCATTTTATTCGCACACTTTACTCACTCCAGAGTCCAGCCAGAGTTGGGCGTTTGACCACAATTCCTTCTTCGTATTCGGTATGTCGCATACGTCGACTCGTAATTCATGGGAATTAGCATCATTCATTCAGTTAGTCGCCAAAATTAGTCTTCCTGACGGAGTGCAAGAGCACAGCTCCTCCACTCGACTCGCTTCCTCGCACCGAATGACTCCACCCACTCGTGCTCGTGGCTGGACAAATCGACAACGGCTGACTGATCTCGAACGTCCGACTGTTGCTTCTGTTCAAAGGAGAGATGATTCGCTAATCAAATTCTATCCGTCAAGACGCAGACGGGTTTGAATTGCGGAAACGTGAAAGCAAAGCGATTGCTGGAGTGCAAAAATAACTACAAAAAATACAACTGCATTTATTTGCCAACAAAACTACAAAACTATCAACTTGTGCGGCCCGAATATAAAAATACACTCAGTGCGTCTGTGCAGGTGGAATTCAGCATGCAAAATACTTGGCGTGGCGCATCGCGCATATTAGACGGTGGTTTCTTTGACACTGAACATGACGAGTTCCAGGTAACTTGGCATTCTGTGCATGTACTTGACGAGGGGCGAAATGCTCAGGAGCGAGGAGGTCAAGTCGTCCTGCCCCGACTCACTACAATTGTGCGTGTGCGTGCTACAGGAATTGATGCTGGAGGCGTGCTGTAGGTGCATTTGTGGTGGTGCGTGGTCATGGCTGTCTTTGTACACTACACGGTAGAACTGGCTCGCAGTCTCCGCCGTGCTCGTGTCATGGCTGGAAATCTTGGAGTACCTTCTCCTCAGCGAAAACAAGTTCTTGAGCGAGGCACGGAGAGACATCCGCTTCTTGCCCTTCTGACTGAGCTCCGGCTGACTCCCTCTCTCGATCCGAACCAACTGCCTCTCCATGCACTCGTGCTTCCACGTGCTGGAGGATGACGGTGGTGGAGGCAAAAACGGTCGCAGTAGCGTCGTCTTTCGAACGACGGTTCGTCCCACACTCGCCTGGCCTCCTTCCTTGTACTCGTTCGTTCGAAGTGACCTGAGTGCCCAGTCAAATTCGTCTTCCATTCCCTCCTGACCCTCCTCCTCTTCGGGAGCTGGCTGGTGGTTGAAATCATGAAGACTCTTCGACGCTTGAATACTCCGCTTCGCATCGTTGCCGTTCTCCTCCAAATCTGAGTTGATGTCCGAGTCACTGATGGACCTCTCTAGCAACTGGCGATTCAGGGTGGCGTTCTGCTTGTCGGACTCTGGGAAATCTTCCTCCTGATAGTAGAAGTACTTATTGGCGGTGATGGCGTCTCTCTTCGACACGGCCCAGTCACTTTTCGATCTCGACCTCAACTTGTTGATCTTAGAGCAGAGACTTCCGGAGGACTCCCTGCGAGGAGTGCTCGTCGACGCGGTGATAATTTGAGGCCGCGTCTGCGAACGCCTGTACCGACTTTTGTGGCTAATTGTATCCTCCTCCTTCGCATTTGTTCCTCCGCTGCTTTCAGAAGAGGTGCTCGTCCTTGCGTGCGACCCTCGACTGGTATGGTGATTGGCTGCCAAGTAGTCTTGTCGTTCGGATCCATTTTGGCGCAGCTGCTGCTGCGATTGTGGGATGATTTGTGCAGTGACGAGTTGGAAGGAGTGTTCCATGGAGTCGTTGAGTTTTGTGAGGTAGTCTCTGAGTCGGTTGAGGGAGAGGGCGATGCGTTCGTGGTCGGGATGTTGGTGGTTGGTCCACTTGAGCATCTGCTTCAGGAGCAGAATGTACCTGGGCATTCGTTGGACTGGCGTGAGGAGGAAGGCGCCCAGATCGAGACCGCCGCAGGCAGGTTGCTGGAGGCATTGCTTCAGGAACCGCGTGAACTCGGCACTTGTGCGGCAGAGTTTGTGGAAGGTTTTGAGCACTTCCGGGAAGTCGTTGACGTAGCTCGTGTACAGGCGCAGAATGTCGGAGCCTTCTACCCGAGTGAACCTACAATCACACGCACACACCAAACATAAAAACGAAACCATTCACACCGAGAGAGTCCTGAGAACGGGAATGGGTTGGTTACTCTTCGATGAGGTCGCCGATGCTGGAGGCTGGAGTCCAGGCTGCGAGGCGCTGGTCGAGTTGTGTGAGCAGACGTCTGTGTTGGACGTACATCAGGCCAACCTCCTCCGGAAAGAGCGTCCTGCAAAGAGAAACAAGGCACGATTCAGGCTTAAATTGATGGCAATTAAATTCACAATTAAATGGGAGAGGAAGGAAGGGGAAGAGATTTAAGACCCACTTGCAAATTACAATTTCAATTTCTAAATGCAAACGAAACGAGCACAAGAACGCCTTTCAAGAAAATGAAAGTAACCAATTAAATCGACTTTGCAAGGAAACACAAAAACGCTTGGCTTTGGAGTATGACGCTTCATTTGTTGGGACAACTGAATCAGAATGGCGAAAGAGATGTCATTGTCATTCAGTCACATCATCGCAGTTTTGTGACAGCCTGCGAAAGGATGTTCGTTCTTGGAATCCTTCATTATTAATCGCCAATTGTGTAAAAGCCGACTTCTTCTCGACTTAATTAAATTCAATGATAGGCAGTTTCAAGCAGTTTTTAATTCTGCAGGCGCTGCAAATTGGGTGCTCATGCTTACTCTGTGTCCGTGGCCGAGAGGACGCCTGAGTCCCGGAGGGGCGTCGCGAAGACGTCCTCGATGGTCCTGAGCGTGTGGCAGTACTTGCGCTCCGTCTCCAAGAGCTCCTTCGCCACTCGCAGGCGCTGCAGCTCCTCGAAGCTCAGCTCGGCCCCCACTCGTCTTTCGCTTGCCTGCTGACCACCTGCAATGCAATTCAAAGTGCGTGGTGTGAAATAAGCCCATTAACGATCGAATCGCACTTGAAAGGGAGCAAGAGAAGAATGCAGTGCCCGCATTCAGAGCAGAACCAAAACCTCAAACTCAATCGTAAAGAGAATGTTGACCAGCCGCACACAAGCAAGATTTCTCATTTTTCTATTTTCCTTCGTTGCAGACTTGCTTTGCTGTGCTTTACGATAGCATCAAAGAGAGTAGGCTACGAAAAGGCGATTCACGGTTATTAGCCAATTCCCATTCAAATCGACAATTTTGCACAACAATAAAATAAAAAATCTCGAAATCAAATAATTCTCATTGACAGAAATAGAAATGACCAATCCCGAAGCAGAGTTTTAACTCAGTCAAATCAGGCGACTGCCGCCATTCAACGTTTCACTTTTTTGTCTGAAAGAAGCAGCAGTTGAATGCAGTTTCCATTTCAGTTCGCCCGACGCTCGGTTCAGTACAGAATTCGTTCGTTTTTAATGATAGCGTTGATTTTATTGCTTCGTCATCGTTATTGCGAAGCAAAATTGATTTTAAATTAAAATCCGCACTTCGCAGTTCACAATTCGCTGTGTACAAGTTACAATAAATTTGTGAATGCTGCTCACCTGTTGTGGGTTCATTGGCTTCGGCGTCCTCCGCTTCGGAGTCCGTGTCCACACGCGCCTGCAAGTTAGAGAGGAAGTGCATGTTGAGTTCGCAGGCTGTTTATATTAATTGTACCATAATAAGAATATGAATACGATTATGACAATTGCAATTACAGCGTGAGAATTATTCACAGACTTGAAACTTCTGCCTCAATGACAGAAGCAAGCATTTTGCGTCTGCGTTTGCATCGAGAGTCGCAGTCGTCTTGTAAAATGTGAGGCCTAATTAATCAAGGGATTAATTGTTCGATCGATCTCTTATGAACACATCTCACGACGCACTCATTTCCTCATTTCCAAGTGTGCAAAATGCAATTCTCTCGCGGGACAATGCGCAATTAAAATCTTAATACTTTTGTTTACTCTTCCTCGCCTCCTGACTGCAGATTTCCATCCTCATTCTCTCATTCATTCGGCTCGTATGCGCATGAATGAATCCCTTTCTTCGAGGTTTCAAGTCGTCAAGCTGAGATCTTTTCATTGTTTTGTATCAGTGACAGTGCATTTACTGCATTGTTGAGAGAAGTGCTTGTTCGTCCCAAGTGTGAAAAAGACGTACAGAACTCTGATTCTGAGTGGCACACTGTGAAATCGAATGTGTAGGTCCATCAAAGATCGAGACAAGGAGTATGAATCCTAAATTGTCGCATTTCACATTGAATCATTGATGTCATCCTCAATTCTCTGCTGACAATCGCTAAAGAAGAGCATCATGACTTGTGACACATTTCCCTTGATCTAGTTAATTAGCAAACTCCTTCATTCATTCATTCATGAAGCGATCTCATCTTCAATGAATACCGAAAATTTGCATTGCATTGTGTTTCATTTTGCATTGACTCGGACGCTTACAAATCATCGAATGTGAGCTGCACTGCATTTCTAAAAATAGTATGAATGTGTTGAGTGTTGAGGTGAATGCGCCGTGCCAACTTCACCCACGAAACCCTTAATTTAACAAATTTAAAGAGTTGAAAGTGTTTGGCTTAAAGAGTCGTAAAATCAGGCTTGCATTGTTCGCTGAATGAATGCCCGCAGCTACGTGCTTTTGCCTTTGCCATGGATGATGAAGGAGATTTTTATGGCGCAATTCACAATTCAGCGAATCGCGAATTCAGTCTCGCAAATCGCAGCTTATGAGTATCTGGTTATGCTTTCCGCAAGAATCAGCGCAGTGCAGTGCAATCAATGAGGTTAAAAGTGGCCATACCATTCAGCATGACTCGTCGATGCGTGATTGTGATTGCGGGCCTGGCCTCTGCCTTGTGATTAAGTACGCATGCGCAGTTTCTACATAATACTACGGTGCAAATTTGCACCACACTGTATCCAACTCAATTAACTTGCACCACACTGCACTCATTTCAGAGCGCAGTTTCACTCTGCACTTTGCTGTCTACAATGAAAATGCGATGGACGGACATCAAAGTGCAATGACATTCACAAATCGCAATGCATCTCCCTCAATTTCACGACTGGCGAGTAGAAAAATGCAAAAAGTTAATGGAGGCAACAGCAAGGTGATTAAGAGAATGATGCTGCACCTGTCGCCTCTTCACAAATACGGAAATGAAAGATGAATCGGATCAGATCCTTCGTCTTCGTCCGTCTTTGATGCAGTGCCGAAAGAATCGCCATTGTGGCTCATACGCATGCTTCTGGCTTTGCTGCAGTTCCGTTACAGAAATCTGCTTCCTCTCGGTGCGCATTGTGAAGCGAGCCGAGAGTGTGAGCATGAACGTGAACGCATTAAACAATCCACACGCGAAGAACGTCGAATGCTGAAGACGCACCTCCTGGTTGCTGCATTGCTCTGCTCAATTACGAGAATCACAAAACGGAAGAATGCGAATCGAATGTGCTTCGTGCAGGGCAAAAAAGCCAAGAGCAAGCGAAACGTGTTTTATAATTAAATGCCCATTGTTGCTCATCGCAATCAAGTCTCAGCTCCTTGTTGCAGGATTTCGCAGATTTCTTGACGAGATATTTGAATTAAGGAAGCCCCAAAGCCAAGCCGAGCCAAACCACTGACCACTGCAACTTGTCTTGACTTCCTTGCTTCTGCTCTGCTTTGTGCGTCAGCAGTCAGCTTATCACGTAGCAGCAGCCGCAAAGAGATTTGCATACTCGGAGCAGCAATAATAAATAATTATTATGACAGCAGAAGTGGATTACTCGTGAATTATGGCCAACTACAATTAAGATCAAAGAAAACTTGACTTGACCAGGAGAAATTAACTTGTAAATGCCACAAATGCCGTTCTGAAAGCAATTTTGCGCAGTGTAAAGTGTCAATCAAACTGACGAGACATATTCGTATTGCATTGCACTACAGTTTTACAGTCCGGCTCGGAGCCGCTTGCGCCTTGAAAGAGAGGCCCAGAATCGAGTAAACAGCGAAAACAACAAACAAAACAACTGACCATTAGCACTATGACCTTTGACTTTGAAATACTCGTTTATAGTCCGCCGTGCATTGTGGGAACCGAGCAAACGAGCAGAGCAGCTCGGTTGAGGGTCAGTCATCAATCTCGCAGAAAGCAGGCACGCCAACTAGTAACTCGCTAACTGCACTCATTACGAGACAATAGAACCAAACTGCATTGCACGATCATCATGCATTCATTCACACAGCCGACACGACGGCAGTAAATCACCATCAACTCAAAATCCATTGCATTCAGGCGCAGTCTGACAGTTTGCATACTTGACCTCATTGATTGTTGCCGCAGATTTGCGTCCTGCGTCGCCTCAACGCTTTTAACTTTAACGCGCACTAAACCGAGTTTCCTCACGACAGCGATTTCTCGCTTCGTGATTTCCCAAATCGCAGAGCAGCGCGCTTTTGTCAGTCATTACTCAACGAATTATGCAGTATGCAGGACCATTCTGAATGTTATCTCTGTCTCTCTTACAACATCTTGACTTGACTCGACTCGCATTCATAACACTTATCCATGCCACTCACTCACACGCACAACTCATAAAGGTTGGTGTCACACATGTCACATTTTCTAAGACTTTGGTTGCTGTTGCTTGGTAAATGTGGGCCATAAATCTCAGCCGACAGTGGCTCAGCTCAGCCTCGCAGACGAAGACGCCGCGCAGATGCGGAGTGGTTTGAGGAGAAAAGTGGCTGATTATTAATAAAATTGGAGAATGAGAAACTAGAACAATGCGCCTCAAAAAGGAAACAAAATCGCCTGAATTGTAAATGAATCGGCAGTCTGAGAAGTGTAATAAACAGAAGACAGAAACGTGTAAAATTGTAAATCAAAATTGAGAGTCACGACACAAAACTGCAAAACACCTTTTGAAACCATCCAACGAAATACGAATGCTTTCTGGCTCTCTTGTATGAAAGAACATTTTCAAAATGGCATGCAAACAATTTCAGACCCTCTGAAAGATTCGCAAATCGCAAAGTGGAAATTCGTGCGACAAAATGTACATTGGAAGGCTTCTGCCTTTTATGCCGGCATTTAATTCGTTGGACATTGTTAGAGTTTGTTAATTGTTAATGAGCTACCTTGCAGACTTTGCTCAGAAGAGAGTAGAAGGAATTCCTGACTTACGCGCTGCTTTGTTGTGGGTTTTTGTGGTTCACGATCATCGTCTTCATCTTCGCATTCTTTCGCACCGTGCAACTTGTGTTTATGTCTGTTATTTTGGTGGGCATCGAGTTCCAACCCGCACTGTTTGCTGAGAGACGTGCTGAGGCTCAGCGCAGCTGCGGCCGCCACCGTCAGCGAAGAGTCCGAGTCATAAACCAGAACTCTGTCTCCCGCACGGACTTCGTCTGCAATAATAATCAGAGCCGATGATCAACTTTTCAGTGTGAAACCCATTCATCATTCGCCGTGCACGATCCGCTCAATTCTCATTCGCGATCACGAAGTGTTTACAAGCAAACACTACACGATTAGAAATGAGGCGATTGCTATTGACTTACCAGTCCCTTCGTGCATGTTGTTCGAAGACGTTGAGGAGGAGTCGGAGGAGCTACTGTTGAGTGAAGGGTAGTCGTCGTTGTGGTGCGGTGGGAAGGACGACGTGGAGGCTCCGTTCGGGTAGCCCAGAATGTTGTTTCGATGCACGCCGCCACCGCCGCCGTTGGTCTGCAGCTGCGTCTGGAGGAGAGCGTTGGTGCTCGCATTCAGCGTGTTCAAGTACGACTGCACATGTTGAGTGGGGGACAGGTGGTAAGCACCATTCAGATTGTTGGCGGAGTTCGAGGAGGAGGGCACCGACGACGTGCAAGCGAGGGTGCTGCTCTTGCCAATGCCCATGCCAAGGCTGGCAGCGTCCACGTCGCCTGCCCCAAAGTCCAGGAGAAGGTCGTGGTGGCGGTTGCCGTGCTGGGAAGCCACTCCCGAGTCGTTCGTAGATTGCGAACCGGAGGAGGATCGTCCCGCGAGCGCTCCATTCGCGCCGCCATGACCGGCTTCCACTCCGGAGCGACATCGTAACAGCTTGTCTCTGAAATTGAAAGAATTGCAAATCCTTATTTTGTGGATTCTCTTTTGGCATGCTTTGCATTAAATTTGCTTTGAATTTTTATAACGGATCAAAAATTGTTGCGATTCTCTTCTCGGTTGTCGTTAATCAGTGTCTTCCTCAAGTCAGTCGGCTCACATTCACATGGACCGACACATGAATATAAATTTGGGAATCAAAGTGTCTCGCACTCGCTGCAGGAGGCCATGTTCATTTGTTCATACATCATGTGCAGTTGAGTTGTCAACACAGCGGGAGGTCTGCGAACTGCAATCTCGAGGCAGTTAACTAATTGCGTGCAGATATTTCAAGAAACCTTCTACTGCACTTATCACTCCGTAAATGTGAACGTGAGGAAGTGTCGACGTATCAGTTTTTAATTGCTTACTAATTACGAACGGCAATGCAATGGCGCCTGGAGCAAACTAATTAATTACACGCATGACTCGTGCATTAGCAGCTTTCTAAAACAAACTCTTTTTGGCATTCAAACCCTTCCTGCGCGTAATTCAACGGGTCAATTGAGTCAATATCCAATTCGCTCATTTGCTTGTTACGTCATGGCCTTGGACACGACGCTCGTCAACGCGGCAAAGTGAACGAAAGCGATTATTGATTCGCAATTCGCATTATCGCAGGCATGAATCGAACCCTCATAAATATGGAATTGGATTAGTTCTCATATAGAATTAGTTCGAATGGGGAAGTGCTGCAATGTGTTAATCTGTTTCCAATTCCATTTTCCGATAATGACAGGTTTGGAAAACAAATTAGGCGAAGAAGACTTTGAAGGCCATTACTAAAAGGAAGGAGAAGACGGACCCCGAGCAGTGCATTACATTGCATTGTTGTCATCGAATCTCTGCTCAAGTGAGACTGAGAATTTTTGCGTAGCAATTATTTAACCGCAACAGCCGAGCCAAAAAAAATCGAGCAGACGAAGTGAGCTTGAAAGGCTGTCAGAGTGCCAGCCAGCGCAGCTGATGAAGCTGGTTTCATTGCGTCTGCAAAGTCATTAACTTTAACTCCAACCCCAACAGCCAACAACAGCATTCATCATTCATGTACGCGTACACAGTAATCACCAGTCTCGTGAGTCGTGAATTGTGAATCTCGTCGTCACGTACGTATGGAATTTGTACGTGGCAATAAAGACGAGACGAAGTGTGGCTTTGGTGATGAGGAGATGATTTGCGTTTGCCCAATTCCCATTTCGCATCTTCATCCTCTACTAAACCAGCTAAACAGCTAAACTGTGAGCTCCTCGCTCTTTATCGCTAAACGGATGAGTGCGCACTGAACTGATGCTAGGCGAATCGTAGCCTGAAAACACTGAAAAGGTGTCGTGCCGAGCGTGGCGGCACTTCTGTCGCTGCTTACCTGAGCTGCTGTGAAATGGCGCCGTTGTTTGTGAGTTCCTGGAGGAGGAGGTCGCGTTCGAGGAGCGTCGACTGGAGTCGTGAGTCCAGTCCGTGCTGAATCAGCTGCGTCGTCTCAAGTGTCTCTCGCAGAGCGATGATTTCCGCCTTGAGCGCAAGCACAACTCTCAGAATCTCACCGGTCTGCTGCTGGTAGTGCGCCTTCGTCTGCACCATCTCCTCCTGAAGCGACTTGTCCTCCAGTCCGATGGACACAAGCTCCAGCTGGGCGGTCGTGAAGGCACTCTTCATCGCCTCAACAGCCTCGTGCAACTGCAAATCACAGACATACCTCCATGACGTGACACACAAGCATTATGGCCTTTATGGCTTGGAATGGACACTGGGTGCTGATTTACCTGGGCGATTTGGGATTGGAACTCCTGCTTTTCAGCTTCAGCTACCCCGGCGTCTCCGTCTTCAAAAGCGTCATCTTTTACTTGGTCCATGTTTCAGGTCGAGAGTCCCTGATTCGCTTCCTGATTGTAAAATCACTGCTTGTGTGTCGTTTGTCCTGGTTGCTCAGTCAGTCAGCGTGCACAGTCTCACTTCTCAATTTGCCAAACCAACTAAAGGCATTTTATGTTTATATCACACATCACGTAATCAAGTTGCCCGTTCAAACGGCTGCACTAAACTCAACTGCTCAGCTTCCAGGAATTGGTGAAATATCTGTGGGCCTGTCGCCTGTTTGCTTGCCCGCCCGTCTCGTCGAAGGGGTTATAAATAAATGTGGTATGACTCACCACACCAGTGAGGACGGCGGCTCAAGCGGATTAGAGCAGTGCAGGTACAAGGCACGAGAGGCACCGGAGCACTTACTCCCAACATGGAAAAATGTGTCTCATTTTTCCGATGTCAATCAATAGCACTCACTCACTCGGTCGCAACGCAACGCGACGCAACCACAAAAATCAAAACAAGCACGACCAGCAGCGTTGAGCGTAGCCGTGCGCCGTTGTTGCACCGTCTCTCGCTGCTGAGGAACTGAATTGCACGCAGCCAGCTGCTGGTATGGTGGCCCACTACTGAAGAGATTGAAGCTGTGCAACAATGAGAAATCTCCACAACTTGCAGAATGGCAAATCTTAACCAAGCCACCATGCGTGACTCACAGATGCAATGAACAATGCAACCAAGTCCAACCTCACTTAAGACGAAGACGACGATGATACCAAATACAGGAATACAAAAGGTATTTTATTAAAACACGAAACACGTGGTAATTTGGGAAACGTGAAACAGCAAGTACATTGCAATGAAATCAAAGAAGACCTTCGTTTGGTAAACGCTTTTCGGTTAACAAAGTGCAGGAATAAAAACAGTTTAAGCGTGACTTGATTGATAACATGAGAGGAACATAATCTAGCAGAAATGTCTTTTGATGCGCAGGCAGTAAAATTAAAAGCAAAGATTTTCACAAAGAAAGGGAAATAAAATCAGACTTTGCTACTCAACTGGGCAGCAGTTCTTGAGTTCCGGCTCAAGAATTCACATTAGACCGCTAAGCTATGCACAACTCAAACATTGAATACTACTGCACGTTAAAAACGTTAACCACCTTTCTTTGTCGGGATACGTAATTAGTTTACTTTCTACATAATTCGTTATTAGGCGGGACTACCGCAAGTTGTTGGCGATAGCGAAGACGTAATCTCCCAGATCAGAGCCCGATTCGGATGTGCCATCTATGGTACTTACAATTTCATTGGCCCATCTTGTATCGTGCTCTTGCAAATACGCGGAGAGGGAAATACCTGTCCTAGGAGCCTGTATGTCGTGCAAAAAATTAAACCGTCAGTTCACTTCCCAACAGCGATGGTAGAACTTGATGAATTTGTAACACCGAAGTATAGTCTTACCAGGCGGTGTCCGTCGCCATCAACCAGGCGTACTGGGGCGCCGACGTCCACCGGAATTCCAGCTTTTGTTGTATGGCGATAAAAGCACTTGTTCCCGAACGGGCAGATTCCGTCACCGTGTTTGTAGTATCTGCACTCCTTCTTTCTACAACAAAAAATTCGTGTTTGATTTAGCACCTTTTGCCGTTAGCTCATGAGCCGCCCATGCTTCAGCGTTGTAGTTGTACCTCAGCGCTTCCTTGTACTCCTTGATAAGCTTCTCCTTCTCTTCTTTCGTTTCTACCCAAAGACGACTAGGACAAACGAAATCCGATGCGACACGACACATTGGACAGGCTCTAATCACTTTGCTGTCGAAATCATCCGCCTTACGCCATTTTCGAATACACGAAATGCAGAAGCAGTGATTACAAGATGGTAGAATTCCAAATCGACGCTCGCCTATTTCCGGTTTGTTCATGACCGTCTAAGAAACACAAAAATTATACGTTATCCGTAATCGAAAAGAAAACGCGATTTACAGCGCTTTCCTTTTTACTAGACGAACTGGACTTACATCCAAGCAAATGCTGCATGTCTTGTCGACAGATTCGGCGACTGCGAAGGAGTGCTCCATGTCGATCATATGTTGTTCAAGACATTCCTGAAGTTATGTTACGAAGAATAAGTATAAACACAAAGCAAAACTTCGAAACTTCTCAAATTCCCTTACTTGTCGATGTAAGTTCTGCTGAGTCTCGTCCAGTGGATGCAAACAAGACTTCTGGCAGTAATCACATATCAGCCCGTGCATAAGTACGCATTTGTCGCCAAATCGACACTCTCCTTCCATGGCGTACGGACAGAGTTCTTGTAACGGGTATAAGGCTGTCAGAAGTCACAGAGAACAGCAATTATTTCGAGAGTATGGAATAGTTTATCGCATGATAGGCATAATATTATCGTCTATCGTACCCATAATTTCATTATGTAGAGGGATTCCAATAGAAGCTGCTTGAGCGTAACTTCGACCAGGAGTATGTCCTATCGACGGGTCTTGTGGCGACGAAGTATTGCCCATTTCAGCCGCAGTATGAGATTCAAAAGGAGCTGTCATCCGCGACACCGGACCATGATTTTCATTTCGGGCTTGCCTGGGAACAAACTCTTTGGCATCAGGATTAAAAGACAACTTTCTTCCTCCATTGAGATTGGCGACACTGAAAAGAAACCAACGAGACCTGTTATGATCATGTTCAAGACGTTAATGCCAAGCTAGACCAGAATTAATTCGAGGCAGTAACTTGCCTCGTAGGCTTGGTTGTGCCAACATTTCTTGCAGAACCGTTCATGACTCCTTCAACTAAAAGTTCCGAACTCGATTGATTGTAACGATCCATCTTCAAGCCGACCCACATTCAGTTTATCACATCGTCAAATGTTGTCGTAAGAATGTCTGTAAATGACAGAAGTGGTGATCAGTTTCAGCACATCAAGTCAAGCATAAAATCAGAGAAAGGAACTTACGACACTGTTCCATAGTTCCATTTCCAGTCCTGCCAAATTCAGAAATGTCGAGTGGATCGAGTCATTAGGGTTCCAATTAGTTGTGACTCGTGAACGATTGCGGTTTTGAAGATTTTCACGGTCCGCTGGCGAAATTTGAGTAATTAAAATTTCTATTTAGAATGCTGTTCTCACCTCACGCGTGCCAATTCTGATTCCAATTGAATTCCGAAAAGAAAACGATGAAATCGTGTCAGCTGAGCCCTTGTCTCTTGGCTTCACAGCTCTCGAGTGAACTCGGTCCCATTTCAGTGCGTAACATCTGCGAGTGAGAGCTGTGTGCTTGAATCAATGCTTCTTGCGCCGTGCAGGCAACTTGTTTTAGTGTTGCGTGTATGATTACGAAATTCATTTCACTCCAACAGCACACAAGTCTTGCTGCAGGCAGTAGAAACTAATCGACTCTTGAGTCTTGAGTTGCAACAACAGTTCCAAGCTAATAATTCAGTTCCAATTCCAAACCAATACCAAAGTTAATTTTTAGCTGTGATCGTGATCGTCTGTTAACTGCTTAGCTAAGTGGCCTGGACCCTCGAGGGATTCCTGATCGATACCTGCGGAGGTTCTTGGTTGGTTTTCAGTTGACACTCGAATTGCAAACATTTTGGTTTGTCCTGACATAAAGCTCGACGTGCGACAATGATGGTAAGTAATTGAAAATGGTCAAGCAAATACGTGGGCCAGAGGGAGATCGGTCAAGAGAACGATATAAGATCTGATATATTATTGAATGATTTAATGAGGCACATGTATTAACGTCAGTTAGGGCATACGATGCAAAAACGCCTCCTTTAATTAAATTAGCCTGCTTGGCTTCAGCTGTCAGTCTGTTTTAGACTGTGATAGTGGATAGGAGGAGGGTAGGACAAAGTCCATAAGTTTGGAATACAGAATAGTGATCTTTTTAATTAGTTTGCCATCATCAAGCCTTTTATGAACAGGAAGATCACGCACGAAGCGCTTTGCTATTAAACGTTAAAAGTGTTTAGCCTTAGCCATAAGGGCCAGAGAAGCGCTCGTGCTCGTTTCATTTCCTGTTGTCAGTCCTTTCAATACTCAATACGCTGCTACTGTCTGCCCTACTCACAAAGATAAGTATTATTTTAAGACTCAGTCTGCTTGGGTTAGCAGAGATCAGAGTGACTCATTCACATTTACTTACGCACTAATCTGTAATACTCTTTTAACTTGTCAAGATTGCATCTGATCTTTTGTGGGTGTTTCTTTTCTTTTACAAAGCTGCGCTAAAGTTTTAATAATGATGGACATTGACAGTCCGTTTAATTGTGGACCCGAACTCCTGGCTTCTGACGAGATGGAAAAGGTTCTTGTTCATTTACAACTACTCAATATGTGTCGTAGCTTTGAAACCTTTTAAAACTCACCTGAACATATTCTCTTTAGTTTATCGTTCTTCTTTATACTTTCAGCCCGGAAGGTCTGAGGTCCTCGACCTCAATGAAAATTCGTTGGTGGTTGACATTTCGGACGCGTTAAGCGAGAGGGACAAGGTCAAATTCACCGTTCATTCCAAAGTAAGTGCAGCCACCATTTTGCTCAACTTATGTGGTTGGAAAGTTCGAAGTCTTATTTGCTTTTTGAATCCTTTTATGTAGACAACATTGCCAGAATTTGTCAAACCCGAGTTTTCTGTCGTCCGGCAACACGAAGAGTTTGTATGGCTCCATGATAGGTTTGAGGACAGCGAAGAATATGCCGGATACATCGTAAGTTTGTTATGAATCTAATTCCAGACAGAAAGCGAAATTGACTGGTAATAATGCTGATTTCTTCAGATTCCGCCTGCACCGCCACGCCCAGACTTCGATGCCTCCCGAGAGAAGCTGCAGAAGCTGGGAGAAGGAGAGGGAACCATGACCAAAGAAGAGTTTAGCAAAATGAAGCAGGAGTTGGAGGCAGAGTATTTGGCGACGTTTAAGAAGACGGTGGCGATGCACGAGGTTTTCCTGTGTAGATTAGCGAATCACCCTGTGTTTAGGAAGGATCACAACTTCAGAGTGTTCCTGGAGTACGACCAGGAGGTAGTTAGCAAGTCAAAGCGTTCAAGTTAACTTGCACCGTCCTTTAAATGTGCGTTTTATGTTTGCAGTTGAGTGTCCGTGGCAAGAACAAGAAGGAGATGTTTGGTGGACTCATCAAGTCGTTTGGTCAAACCACAGATGAATTGTTATTGTCGGCCACGCAGAAAGATGTGGACGAGTTTTTCGACAGTGAACGAAATTTCCTTGTGGATTACCATTCCCACTTGAAGGATGCCACGAGCAAGGCGGATCGAATGACAAAATGTCACAAAAACGTGTCGGATTCGTACATCAAAATATCGTCAGAGTTAATTCAGCTGGCCACTATCGACACGAACGAACTGGAGAAATTTCTAACCAAAGTGTCCGATGCCCTTGAAAAAGCAAGAGTAGGTACCTCGATTTACAAATCATAATTTACTTGATGAATATGACGAGAGATCGAAAGAGGTGTATTTGCAATCTGCAATGATGTTAATTTAATATCCAGAAAGTGGAAAATCGTGTGGCATCGGACGAGGATTTGAAGTTGTCTGACACGCTGCGTTACTACATGCGTGACTCCAATGCGGCCAAGAACCTGCTCTACCGGCGAAGGAGGTGCTTAGCAAACTATGAAACGGCCAACAAAAATCTGGACAAAGCCAGGGCCAAGAACAAGGACGTTGGAGCGGTGAGTCTTTCCTTCCGTCAAGTCGCGAGAATTCGTAGCAGTTTCTTTAATTTCTTCTCACATTAAATTTATTGCCACCTGGGATAATTTGATCGTAGACGGTCGATGTGGTCGAAGTAAGAAGCTCGTTGCACATTCACGTCTCGTGGCTTTTATTGAAATTTGCGTGACAGTTGTCTTTACTCGAAGACTTATTTTCTAGCAGCGCTCGTCTAAGCAAGTCCGGTCTATTTAATTGCATGCTTTATTGCAGGCCGAACAAGGACAGCAGGAAGCGTGCGAGAAGTTTGAAGCTATGTCTGCCAAGGCGAAGGAGGAGCTGGTCGACTTCAAACAGCGAAGAGTCACGGCCTTCAGAAAGAATTTAATCGATCTTGCGGAGCTGGAAATCAAGCATGCCAAGGTAAAGTGACCTGCATTTGCTTCGAAGAATTGCGATGCTCTTCAACCTGTTGTCTTGTTCATAGGGGCAGGCGCAGGTGCTGCAGGCCGCCGTGGCCTCTCTTCGTGAAGACCTCTAAGACCAATTTGCTACACGATTTTACAATAACTATTAACTGTTTTGTAAACTTTGCTCACGTTATTTACAAGTCATGGCGTTAAAAGTATGGATTAAATTATTTGTCTCACCTAACGGTTGACTGAATGAATTCGTGGACTCTTTCTTCCTTTTAAACTTAGGGCGGTGAGAGTTCGAGTGTCGTGTCAGAAGCCTTCAATCCAAGGTTTCTTTCGCTGCATCGTCTGAGGTGGGTTCTCTTCCAAAGACACCCTGCACCCAAGGCGACGCACGCGAGACTGGCCACAAGGAGACCTGCCAGTACAAAAGGGACTCCTTCCTGTTTTGTAGAATGCTGTAAGGGGTTTTCGGCGTTGGGACAAATCGGGCAACAGATGCCCGCCACACGCACAGGTTGCAGGCAATTTAGTCGACACGCTGCTGTCTGGCACCGTTTTCGTCCGCCGACGCATCTGCACGTCGTGCACTCGTCTTCCTCCCACACGCTCGAAGCACCCGACTTTGAGGCGCAATCTACAATTTGCAATAATGGATCGACTGAAAATTGGAGATCTCGAATGGGAGCAACAACATTAGTTGGCTGACCTGAGCAGACTGGACAGCAACTGGCATTCGTGGCACTCGCCCTCGTCACCGCGTGGCAGTCTGCTGGGTGTTGGCAGCTGAGTGGGCGGCACTGCGAAATGCCGTGTCCCGTGCATGTGCATTGCGCGCACTCTTCGTCGTGAATCCACGACTCGCCCGGACTGAATCGAGATCCTCTGACCGGGCAGAGACCATCTTGTCCTAACACAACATAAACAATGCAGATTTATTACCTCGTAATCATGTGCCGTCCAATAAAAGATAATAAACTCGAGCGCACTGCCACTTGCCGTTGCCGTCCTCATGCATGACCCGCTCTCGCTCTGCTCTGCGTACGCACGTTTGCAATTGGAAGCAATTCACATTCATTTCATAGAGTATAAATTTGCATTGTGTTCGTTGTGCTGCTCGAGTGACCTGCTCGTGTTATTTTATGGACAATAAATGTCACAATTACTCATTTCTCAGCTGAATGCGATGCTTGCCCTTCCCCGAAACAGCAAAACACGGCCATCGCCATTTGTCTCTGGAATATGGAACGACATTTATTGCATGTAAACAAATTCTTCGCCGTGGGCCCAAATGGAAAACAATGCGTAGTCATCCACAGCCTCAGCTCACGGCGAATCCTTTCCTAGTCTCTGGCAGAAATACTCCACCAAAGAGACAGCAAACAAGCCAATGACTCAGAACTTGATTCGAGCAACAAACAAGACAGTAGAACGAATGAATTCTGCGCGTGCAAGCAGGCACGTGTAATTTCCAAGTGATTTATTGGGAATTGAGCCACGAAAAGGCAAGACGCCTAATTTGACCGTGCCAATCGAGTCTCAATTCAGTGTCTTTGGCAGGTAGGTGGCAAGAAGCAAGCCCATCGAAACCGTCACAGCAGTTTTTGTAACGAGGTATGGACAGATTCAACGCTTCCTCGTTCCATTGTCTTCAAACCGATTCGTCTCCAATTTCAACCAAACTAACTGCAATTGATGCTGGTCAAAATTAATTTATGCTAATTGGCCACTTCCTGACGCCAAAAGGCGTGCTAAACGAACCCAGTTTTCTTTTTGGGCCAGAAGCGTGGGAAGGCAATGACAAGTCACTCATCAGTGAAATAAATCATAACCCTACCGTCTCGGCTTGCTTGTTCTGTTGAGGCTGGACGAGAGACGAGAAGGAGAGCGAGGCAGAGTAGGAGTGCACTCATTTCCAATTAATCTCCAACTGGCTTCCCGGTTGACTTTCAGAGTCCACGTCCGCGCTCAGGGCGGCGAGTCAGGCGACCACGACCCACGCCACGACGTGAGTGCGGCAAAGTGTCGAGAGTGGTTGTTGTGCCAGAATGATGAATCGTAGCCGGGCGATGAAACTTTGTAGTTCTGATGATAATGAGAACTTCACCGCAATCGGACAGCACAACAGCAACAATCCCATAAATCACCATTCGCCATCCGAAAATGAAACACGAAACAAACTTTCCGATTCTTATTTACACAAGCGAAACTTTTCTGCACAAGTTAAGAATCTGATGGAGCTCGTAGTTTGAGTCTTTGAGTTTGCTTCGGAGTGTTTCCACCGCAGTGAACGGCCAACTACACGAACTGATCGATCGAGATGCTCCTCGTTTATGCAGATGCAGACACACGAGAGACAACGGAGTCAGACAGAGACTGCGGCTCAATTGGCTTCGGTTGGTGGACGTGCCATTGTCAGAGTGATTATGCGACGGATCAAAATATCTCCCTCGTCTTGCTGTGGTTTTTGTGCCACAGATTACTTAATTTGGCCCTGTCAAATTCGTGCAGCATGAACCATGGCATAAACTCACCGCACATCGTATTTCCACTTCCATTGCTGCTCGAGTAAATTGCATGTACAGTGCCCATAATCGTAAAAAGAGGAGAATGCGAGGAGCAGACGGCCTGAACAACCAACAACAAAGTAATTCAATTCAGGCTAATGGCCAAAGAGAAGTAATATGCCTGAACTGGACATCGGATGGACTGAAAAGGACTGACCAGGGCAGAGGGCTTTCCCCTTTGCAGTGCTGGAATTAATCCGATGAAATGGAAGGTTTCAGCCAATTTCGGATCAGCGTCATGTCAGCTTTCCAGGATCTGAATTGCAAATGAGACGAATTTGGCAAATACTAGCAAGACTCGCCAAGCAACGAAATCACGATGGATAAGCGGCGTAACTGTCACTCGATCAATACTTTGTGGCGAATTATTTTTGGCTGGGAAATGAGTTCGTGATATTCTTTCGGACCATCTGAAATAAATTATGAATTCCTTCAGCAAAGGTTTCCAGCCTATTTTGTGTTTTTCTCGTTTTTTTAAAATGTCACGAAACCCACTGTCACTTCCCATCGTCAGCTGGTTGACTCATTTCCGAGTTAATTTCTTTTCTGGAATT
This sequence comes from Mesaphorura yosii, assembly GCA_009869945.1. NCBI lineage: Eukaryota > Metazoa > Arthropoda > Collembola > Poduromorpha > Tullbergiidae > Mesaphorura > Mesaphorura yosii. The sequence continues at coordinate 64,331 of WIXG01000321.1, read as the reverse complement.
TTAAGATGTCCGTGCTGATGCTGATGAGGTCTGGAAGAGAGTGCTAGCAGGCAGACAGGCAGGTGCACGAGGCGTAATTTATTTACGAAAGATATTAAAAAGGAAATTACGAGTGGAATGGCAGTCGCCAGACTGTCATCTCCTCTCATCTCATCAAAAGAAGAAGATGCAAAAGTTTCCGTACTTAAACGGGGTAGCAAATGAAGTGGAAGCTGACTAGCACTCGGCGCACGCACGCACACTTTTTATTATTTAAATGCAAACTTTATTATTGCAGCCTGGAATCCACCACGTCATCCATTTCACATGAGATCATACACACACAAGAGCCTCAGACACAACGTGCAGGCTGGAATGCTGGAAACCACTTATTCGCGTCACTCGCAATTGCGGCTGCTGTCTGTTCACCTGTCAATTTCCCAACATAAGCAACAAATTCCCTTAAAAACAGCCGTGCTTCGAATGCAGACTCGAAGTTATGCGCTCTGCCTCCTACCCCCCTCGCAGAACTCTGAAGTGGGCTCAGATTTTGTTATTAGACAATCCAATTAAATCAGTATGGAAAACATTTTCAGTAAACAAACGACGAAAAATCCACTCTCATTGCATTTGCATGTGGTACGAAATATTCTCGCACCAGCTGACGTCTGTACAAAAAGTGGAAGTGACATGCGATCCAAAAACAGAATTTTTACAGCTTTCACCTTCACGAATATGAATTTATCTCTTTTGCATTCTGCCTGACGTCACAGATCTCAAAGCTTTTTCATATAAAACCGATGGGAATTTCCGATTTTCAAAGCCAGCATAATTTACTCCGTGTTCCCGTTCTCAAATTTGCTCCAATGCACTGACGCGATTAAACTTCACAAAATATTTGTGCAAAATATTACAAACAGCTGTAATCAAGCCGAGATGCCGAGATGTCGAGATTCTCATAATTACGTGAGCAAAATCGTACCCTTTAGATCGCAGACGCACAGGAAAATGGAGGAAGACGATTTGATTTGACGCTTGGAAACGTACGCAAAACAGCAAAATGCTGCGAGTGTGTTGCGTAATCCAAAAATGTGAGCTGCCAACTGGAAGTGGGAATGGACTCGAATAAAACCGACTGATTCCAAATTCAAAAGTGCAATTTGGATCTGCCATCACATTTTCGAAATCTCTCACAACGTCTTTATGCTTTATGCTTTACGCGTTACGGGAATAGTCCATTTCTCTGTTTTGTGTGTGATGGCTGACGACGACTCAATCCAATATTGAAACAAAACGAGTTGAGCCAAGCCAAGCTCAATATCGAGGCTAATAATAGCCGGCAGACAGAATCAAATACAAAATAGAGATTTGAGTCTTCTCGCAGCACAAACGGGATTTTAACTCTTCTCTTTGAATATCCACATGCTTGTTTAACTGCAGGAAGGAAACAAAGAACAAAAGAGAGCGAAAGAGCGAAAGAGGAAAATGAAAGGCCAACTCGGAATTGAACGTTTCTTTGATCATGATCACAAAATTCAAGATTCGCATTCGCAGTTTGGATTTGGCTCTTCGAGCAACGGAGCAGCAGCAACAGCAGTACAACGACGATTGGAGTTTGGAGGCCATTCCAAGCCTTAATAATGATGATGGCTTTTCATGCAGGCACTCCATCAGCAAAATAATCGGGTTGCTGATCCGGAGAGAGCTCGAAGCACGAGCCGGAGTTCATCAGTCATGGATTCAAATTCACCTTAATGCTTTATTGCGCCATTTGAGTAATCTCCATTTCGCTCTTCCTAGCAAAGTAATTCAAATTGGCGGCGCTTATCTTTTCAGTCAGGCCAGGCGGTGTCCGGTCATAAACTGCGCCTGCGACTGCGACTGCAGTGAAGCCTGGTTTAAATGGCAAATGGGGTCGATTCGTCAGCTTGCGCTGGGACATTCGATGGCCGGGCAGGGCCAGCAGAGAGCGAAAGTCAGACGAAGAGGGCTGAGGCTGGCTCAGTCGCTGAAACGACAACACAACAATAAAGTGGAATTGAGTTTAGGGGCCTGGATGAGGTTGATAAAGGGAAATGAGAGAATAAAGGAAAGTTTAGTCGGCGGAAACTCAGCCGCCTTGCCTACACTCGCGTGAGAAAGGAAATGCTTCACACTGCACTCGACATTCACGGAGTTCCGAGTCAGCATCCAGCTAGCATCAGATTGCGTGCGTGTCGGCAAGATGAAGCTGCGCCATAATCATGGAGCATAATAGCGCCCAATTCCATTACATTATATCATCAGCGCATTCCGCGTCGGTCGCACAATACGGAACCGCTTTCTCATTATAATAATTCACATGGAAAATGCGCGCAGATAAAATCTCAATTCTTTGTGCGCCGCACCGCAACGCAACAAATGCAACATAGCGGCACTTCATAACACGTCACAGAATTCTTCATTGCGATGCTGCTCCTACGAATTTATTCGACGGACTCTGCGTTCTTTATTCCGGCATACTCTTGCACGAGAGACAAGTCAGGCATGCAATGTTGACTTAATTGGAGAGGACACGAGTGCAGTGCCTCCAAATGCAATGTGACATTTCCGCTTTCCGCCGTTCCTTTCTGCATGGGGCCGTGTTATTTTTTAATATCATCAAGGGGGGCGAGTCAACGGGGTGAAGATGATGACTCCTGACTCTCGCTTCTCGTCCTCCTCCACAAAATGCGCAATAAATGCATCTAATCTCATGTAAATGCAAATGCGAGTTGTCAGAGCCTCTGGAGGCAGAAATCAGCGCTGTTTGCTTACGCTCGCACGAAGAACTCAAACAAGCAGATAGAAAGTTTGTTCAAGCGTCAGGATAGTCAAGAATCGATGCAGAAAGTAGCAGTCAGCCTGATGAAGCGAATGAAGTCGAGTCCGGAAGTCGACGAGGCAGATTTCATTGGAATTTGGCATTAAATACTCCATCGATCTGAAACTGTTTCTTTTGTTCGCTTGGAATGCGTGCAGCTACCTGCCCGAGTCAAGTTCACTCGACCGTGCACTAATTAGACGACGAAACTTAAGAATGAATGCACTTGCTCGGGTAGGCAAGCCGATCTCCCGCATTCCACCAACTTCTTGGCTACTTCTCAGAATGCTGTTTGCATTCAGCCAGAAATCCGCTTGAAATACAAGAAATACTTTGAATTCTGTGGCTTTTAACAGAAATGTTTGCATTTTTGCATTGTTTCAAGCGAGATCGACTTTCTTCTTCTTCTTCTTCATGGGACAAGTGTATTGAGCGTTTCAAAGAGCTGAGTGAGCTTCGTCTTGTGTTTAGCATATTTTATGGCAGAGCAAATATGTACACAAGATATTGAATTGTTGCACAATAGACCCGAGGTTCGTTGTCTCTCAAAACGAAACTTTGCCCTGTATTTTACAAGCTTCTGGAGTGAATAATCCGACAATGATCTCCGACCAATTCTTTCCAGTCGACGAAAGGCAGGGAGCTCTCGCGATGATGGAGACTTAATTCCTCAATGTATTTAATCAATTTCCGCCTTTCTTACTCTTTCGCTTCGCCCAGTCGATGGGGATTAAAAAGGCGTGTGCTTAAATACAAAATTAAGTCAAGCACGAACATAAGCTCCGGATCTGCGTCCACAAATTCCAGGATTACATGAGCGAGCTTGGAGAGCCGCCGTACGCTGCACGCAGCACGTGCTGAAGGAAGGCGATCCGTTGGGAAATTTGAGCAATTATGTCCGATTGGGGCAGTTCAAACGAGAGAAGATGAAAGGAGACGAATTGAATTTCAGGATGAAAGAATTTCTCTCTGCCTGGCCACTGGCTCTGGCTTCTGGTTATGAAAAATTCCTCATGTGCTCGTTCATTTCCGATCACGTAGCTCGAGCGACTGAATAAGTGACGACCACTTCGTGCTGTTGGTTCTGCTTCCTGGTCAGCAGAGTGCCCACACGCCAACCACGCGGGAGAGAAAGTCGCTCTCTCTGCTCGCTGTTTGAAGTTCAAAGTTTGAGGATCACGATTTTCACAATGGATAACAATGACGGCACAGAGCTCGTCGGTAGTTCGGTGCAGGAGCGAAAGAGCAGCTTCACATGAAACAGAAACCCGCAATTTTTATTCTTCGTCTGGGCTCCTGAACGTGCACACTTGATAAATTCACTCGGCTGATCTGCGGACTTTCTCCTTTACTCGACTGTACACAAAAGCAGAGTCGAGACCTTTCTTTTGTTGTTTTTATTGTGCGGCCTCTCTTCCACTGCAGAATTAATCGCTCAGGCTTCTCTGCAATCCTTTCCTTCAGCCCTCCAAGTCGTTTGCCTCGAGGATGAAGGCTGAAGACATTCGCGATGATTACTTATCATCATGAATGCGTAGTTTGTCTGTCTCATATTTCCAGCATCGCAGTCCGAAGATGAAGAACTCAATAATTTCAGAGTAAATAAGGGAAGAGGCAACATGTGCACAAATCCCACGAGACTTACGTGCGCGCGGCACAAACAGAAAACAGATTGATTATTGTCGAAGATTCTTTTTTTACCATCGAATATTTTTTACCAATGAATTTATGAATTCTTCTGTCAAATGCACACACTTGTTGGCTTTATCATTGATTTTTATTCATCATTGTCGCTCTCATCGTATTTTTGGTCGACTGTTCCAATTAAACCAGGCTGGATGACTGCGTGATTGTGCGTTGCCTTTGGAATTGCGTTCTTGCGATGAAATTAAAGTGCCCAGGAGACTCGACCGTGCTCCGAGCGTGCTCGCACATGCATGCAAATGGCGTAATTTTCTGCAGTTCTTTGTTCGTTGCCTGCCTAATGATTTCAACTGACTCTAAATTCATTAACGACTCTTTTCAGAGCGAAGAATGACCCAGAACGGAACGAAGCATTACTTTAAAGCTGGCAGAGATGTCAACGGGTGAACGGTGAAAGGACTCGCATCCAAATAAACGGGGCTTAAGCTCGTTCTAAGCTCCTTAAAAGCAATAGCAGGAAAGTGAAAAGTCAGCGTGGTCCCCAAAACGAAGTTGGAGCATAAAGCACGGGTTTAAGACCTGTGACTAGCGACGTAATCCTGACAACCACTTCCACGTGTGGGACTAGTGAGACGTCTGGTGTTGTTTTGATTGGCAGAGATTGCAAGATTTATGAAGAGATTCTCTGAGAAAAGAGTGCGGGGCTCAATAATATTTGGCCTACTTTGACCCAGCTCACCTGCGCAAATCGCAAATGGAAACATTATTTATGGAACAAAAGTTATGAACTGAGTTGAAATCCGCATTTGGCATCGCATTTATGGAGGACTTCAGGCGAACAAAACATATGAGAATAGATTCAATCAGAAGTCGGGGTCTTTTTGCACAAACTTTGTTACATTTATTTCCAGACGAGATTATCAACACAAATCAAACGAACAATTATACGAACGAAGTCGGGAGACGAACGCAAACTACGATTCTAAGCACAGTTTCATTAAATTACGAAAATCTGTGAATAATTATTATTCCTTTAAAATAAATATGTCACTTCGGGAGACGTCTTGCAGTTAGTGGCGACGTTAGTCGTCAGTTTCGCAGCTGAAAACTGGGCAGCAGTTTCCCGGGCTGTTGGTCGCCTTGTGGAGGAGTCTGAGGGTCGATCCGAAGGGGCAGGTGGGCTGGGGGCAGGCACTTGGCGGGTTGCACTGGCACAGCTCGCCCAACGAAGGGCAGCAGCCGCTGCGGAGTCGCGGTCCTGGGCCCTGGACGAGTCGAGGGCTCGGGTGGCTGTCTGCGGGACACTCCAGCGCCTCGTCGCACTTGACCCCCTCGCACTCGTCCTCGTCGTCGTCCTCCTCCGCTTCCGCCTGCGCGTGGCCTGCAAGAGAAGACACGATCAGATGAGACTGTAGATGAAGATCTGCGAGTATCGCGAGTACGAAGAAGAAGACAACGCGCGCATCGCAATTAGTGTCACTCAAACGAAAGCGCGAGACGGTGTCGCATTTCGAATCCCACTGACTGACTTTCTCCACCATCATCTTTCTCTTTCTCCGTCAGAGCATAAATCTAATTTGAATTCATGCCAGCGCCGAAAGTACGCCAGAGTCTCCATGAATTCTTGAGCGAATGCAAAATGATCTGTCTGGAGAGTTGCAGATGCTCGACTGCTCGACTCGCATCGCGTATCTCACAAGACGCAGGCCGCATAGGCAAATGGGACGAGATGCATTCTTAACAGTTTGGCATTGTTCCCAGCGGCCTTCTCAATATTTCTATATTTCCTCATTCATCCTGTGAGAAGTCTCTCAACTTGGCATTCTCCGTGCTTGTGGTTTACTTTCTCCGGCGCTCGGCCCGAGTCGTAAATAAACTCGTCACCCACATTCGTCAAACGGGCTCACATTTCCATTGACACATTTCTCCAAATCAATTACCTGTTCCTCGTGCACGTAACACTCCAAAGAAGTCGAAAAAGTTTCGACTTCCAAATTGGAGTTGCGAGTTGAAGTGGAAATCTCATTCCACGACGCATTTGTATTAATTACGTGACTTTGCAGACGTCCGCAAGGCAGGCAGGAGTGTGTTTTGCATTGCGCCTGCACAACAATGCTCAATCATCATTACGACCACATTTGTTTGCAAGTTTGGACTCACAATCTCGTTCTTCCGAGTCAGAGTGAGTAATTTCATTCAATAATAATGAACTCTAATGAATTTATGGCAAAACTTTCTCCGTCTCGCCTTTCTTACGTGTTATCATTCCACAATTTGCGCGGAGTCAAAGTTTGGTGGCTCCAAAAAGTTTCTACCGTTAACTTGGCCTGTGTTTAATCACTCATTAGACGACTCGCAAACTATTCTGATTCCACGTTGGAAAAATCCACCGCTAAGTTTCTCTGATTTGTGGAAGCAGTGTGAGAAAGCTCCAATTTCCATGTTTTGTACTTTTGTCGGTTATATTTTTGTTTGTGGTTATGAATAAACAATCGCATGTGGCTGGTGCCTGCCACGAGACACTCATATCGTATGAAAAGCCACAAATCACTCGCACGGCAGACTGGAAACCGGAGAATAGACGCTTGGCCGCCGAGTCCTCGCATGAACGAGCTCCTGGGAGAGACAAATGGCGCACGTTTCGGGCTGCATGCAATTTGTCACCTTCATAAGAAGACTCTGCCTGACTGGTTGGGAAAGTTATTTGGATCGTCTAAATATTTTATTTGGGCAACAAAGGCGCCGGGATCATCTCACTCGCCAGAGCGGCCTGGCCCAGCCCGGTTCTACCTCGCGAGATATTTATGACTGCCTCTCAGGCAGATATGCAGCGGATCTGCGGCCTCGAAATGGCTGAGTCACAGCAGTGGCAGAGCACCAGTTTGCGTTCAAATGTGCGACAAACACTGAAAAATATGCAAACCGAGTCTGGCAAGAGAATGATGACCTCGTTCTGTGTTGTGACTATAATTTTATGAGACACGAAACAACTGACATCCGAATCTGAATTCACACAAAGCAGAGAGCACAGGAGTATTCGGCAGTTTGAACAGAGCAGATCAAATTACAAAGTCGAGGCGGTTTGCATTAGCCCGAGCCCTGTCTCCATTGATCCAGTCCCGGCCTGCATTGTTCGAAATTAGAATGAAAGCGAGCAGCTCGGCTTGAAGCGTTCTTTATTACTGCCACCCGTGCAAATGCAGAGCAAATGGAAGGTTTCGGATTTCGAGCTAGTTGAATTGAAGCTAATAATGGCCTGGAGTGAGACAATGATGAAGAACAGAACAGCAGAAGAGAACACAACAAAGCAAACGCCAAATGGAAGTCTGCAAACTGCCATGCCATGCCAGGTGAAAGTAAGTTCGATTTTGACTCTTGGCTTTTGGCTTTTGGTCTTTGGAGCTAAGGTTTCACAGGGTGATCAGGTCCGCACTTGAACTCGTGCAGAGTCTCCCCGTCACGGTGCAAAAGCCAAAGCGCAAATGAGCACTGAAACAATTTGAAACTGAGCCACCCAAAGCAAACACACAATCCGACCACCGACGCTGAATCAAACAACCAATCAAATTACACGAATCAATGATTTGGGCCTGAATATGTGCGAGAACAAGAAGTCATTCTCTTCCCCCACCGCAGCCGCAGAGTTCTCGAGCCCTGCCGTGCATGGGTGTCTGATTCATCGTCACGCCAAGATGGAAACCCACTCGTCATCAATCAAATCACACTCACTCACTCATTTCGCGTTTCTTCTGACACGAGCCACGATTCCGTTTTTGTTGTGATACGGATTCGTTATTAATTTGCACACAGAACAGGATTTTGCACTCAGGCTCACATCGCTGAGGGTCTTTTGACTGGAGCAATTCATTACACGACAATCTAGCACGCGGATTGATGATTCGCAGTATAGCGCTGTGGCGTGGCGAGTTGCAGTTTTATGTGACGCAGAGTTTTGAGTTGGGCCGATGAAACACCTTCACAATAAATTCGGTCGAGTGTTGTGACATTTGCATTTTTGTGTGGCCATCTCTCTTTTAGTGGCATCTGGGGACTCACTAATAAGATGAAGAAACCTAAACGACGACTCTCATGTCGCCTCGGCCGTGTGTGGCGAGAAACCATTATATTTCTGTTGTTTTCACCGCGCGGGCGTGCAAGAATTTCTCCAGCCCACTCGAAGCTGCTCTCCAAGTCAAGAGAAGAGGGCCCGAGAGCGACGAAAGTGGTTCTTGGCGTTGAGTGTGTCTGGGCAGAGATAATGTCTTATTCATTTTTACGAGCAGAGGCAGTGCGCGATCACTCAACATGCTTTAAACTTTACTTTGTTGGAGGAGGCGAGTGGAACTGGTCCGATTAATCCCACACGACTGCAACGAGATCACTGAAACAAGACTCGGACGCATTTTGGGCTTACCAACTCACTAAGAATCAAGTAAAGGAAAGTCAGCAGTAAATCCACAAGTCAGCAGTGCTTTCATTTCACAACCAAAAAGAAGAGTTCACTTGTAAAAATGGAACAAAATCACTGGGCTTTTAAGTTCAGAATGCCTCGTGTCCTTTTCACTTGATTTACGCACTTAAACCGAGTGGACTCTCAAACAGACGCATTCCAAGGAAGGAAATCATCTCGCCAAATTGTCAATTCGGCGAAAAGCAGAAAAGCACGCATTGAGAAGCTCGTCGATTCCACGCTCGGCCAAACTGCTTTCTGCGCAAGCAATTCTGAATTAATAAATGCTTATTGCAGTCATCATGGCGAAGATGTCGAGGAATCGTCATTCCAGAATGCGAAATGCAAGGAAGAATTCCAAAAGAGCTCGGCTGAGGCTAATGTTTCGAATCATGCCATCGCGCAATGAATGCAATACCAGTCTTTTATTGTTATTGAAAATGGAGTTTCGGTCGGACAATCTTCAGTCTGAATACAAAAATCCAAGAAATGGATAAACATTACGTGGTCATTCACATTCTCTTTCATGTGCCATCAAATACCTCTCCAACTCACAACCTGGCTTAGCGATTTCAACCCTGAGCCTTGCGAACTGCGGTTCTCGAATTCTGCATTCTGACGAATGATAAAATTCATTGTATTTTGTCATAAGCGTGTCATTTTGAGTCAAGTCAATTTTAATCAAGCCGCTGGCTTGCAATAATTAATGGTGTGCTAATATTAAATGCTTGCATCACGACACTCGACTCATTCACGTGTGCCTTGACCCGTAATTTGCCGTTGCCATTGAATTTCTGCGATCCGAAACAGAATTCTGCTCTCGCATAGCAGCACACGTTAGAATCCAATTTCAATTATCAGAGCCGTGGCGGAATGAAGGCTTGCTCATAATCACGTAGGATATTTCCCGGATTATCCGGACTCAGGCGCCGAAGCAAGCAGATGTCTTTTATGCTCCCAAACCACGCGAACGTGCTCGAGCAGTCGTGCCCTAGCCACAACTCGCGTCGAGCACAGCACACGTGGAAGATGTTCACTTGCAGTTCGCAGAAGAGAGTGTGAGTGGAGGTAAATAAATGCTGGAGATAACATGTTTCCGAATCTCAGGAGAACAAAACCTTCCTCAAAGTAAAAGCCTCGCTGTTCTTCGTCTCGCAACTTTGCGACTCGCTTCGTGTGGATCAGGAAAAATGAGAAACGCGATTTGCGGATCTCCGTGGCCGAGCTTTTGTCTTGCTGGGGATTTCTGAGATGAAGAATCGAGGAGAAAATCGAAATTTGGAAAATGAACATTTTATAAAGTGAAAAGGTGTCTGGCTGCCGACTGCCGACTTTCCCATTTCTATTTTGACTGACTCGCGAGTAATAATCGAATCTCTCGGGACGCGCCTCACCACATCTCGCGCTTATGAGTATCAAATGCCCGGATGCTGTCTTCACGCTGGCAGAGCACAGAAATCTGTCTTCTTGTCTTGTACTTCTTTTCTTTTGAGGTAAACTAACTTGATTAACTCTCAGGCCGCGCACACGAGAAGAGAAGAGAAGAGACTGACCTTTATGTCTGGTCGATGGGATTCTGACTGATGAACTTGGATTTGTGTGTGTGTCTTGATTCTGAGTTAATAAAAAGGCAATACGAGATTTACAATCATCTTCCGACTCGAAGAGAGCGAATGGCTGGCCGTTTGAGCATCCTGACCAGACTCGGCAAGTGCATTTACCGGATTCCACTCCGCAACCAAACTTCTCAGCCCCCGCTGAACATTTCTCCGCGCTTTCTGCAAACCAACAACAAAAATTAGAAAAGTTAGTCAGGCAGGCAGGTTTTGGAGTGTCTTCACAGCGATTCGCTTTAAACACAATAACCACGATTTCTGTTTGAACTCGTCGAAACTTTTCATTAGTTTAGACTCGCTCCAGTTCGAGACTCGCTTGACTGTAATGACATCGCACAAAAGTTGCTCCTGGCTTGCACGCACTTGTGAAGTTTCGGTATTAATAACACAAACAGAGGTTATTGTTCATTTGTGGGTTTTCAATTTGCGAACGAATAAAACTTTACTTTTATTGCCAGCATCCTGCTCAATGCTCAAATGTGTTCAGTGGTTGACTGCCGTGTCATTCCAACCGCTCGCGCTGTAAGCCTAAACGCGGAAAATTAAATTAAGCGTTGGCCGAGAGTGCTTACTTGTGCAGGTGCCCGTTTTCTCACTCGCACTTCCTTCAAGTTGACAATTGAGTCCCGCAGCGCAGTTGCCGAGTGCGCCCCCGCACGGCTCGTTTTCTCCGCGGGCACACGCGAGGCAGCAGCCACAAACGTCCAGCGTCAGCCCCCACGGACACTCCGACTCAGCAACGCGCTCGCAATTGCCGTCGCAAACACAACTCATGCCGCCACTCGGCGAGTTGTCTCTCGCAATTTCCTGGTTCGAAACTCCGAGCACAAACTGCCACAAAATGAAAGTCAGAGTCAACCACACTCGCAACTCACTTCGACTCGCGCTCGTACGACTCATTGCGAATGCTGTCTGGACATCAAACGCACGTGAAAACACAGTTCGGACTTTCTATTTGGAGGATCGAGTTGCTAAATTCTTGAACGCTACTGGAGAGCAAATCTGAAATGTTGATTGTGAGGAAGTGTGAAGCGAACTGAGAGAAAGTTGGGGAAAGTACAAAGTGAAATATCCGGAGATTCTACCAGGCGCCTGGCATCGCAGAGTGCAGCAATGATCACCAGCTCAGCTCTGCACCGGAGAGCCCGTCAGTGGGCTCACTTTCTCTGAACACGTTCTCCGTGCTTTGGTTCGAGGGAATGCTTCTCTTCCTCATTTCACGCATTCTTTGGACTTGCTGGCGCAGCACTTCTGTTTTGTTCTCCAGACTCACGTCTCGGCTGGCTGCGCTGCGTGAGTCCGAATCGAGCCAACAGCCAAATTATGAGAGTCTTCATTTCATACATCACGCTTTCTGAGAAATAAAATTCTTCTAAACTCTGCTTTATGACCATGTTCCAGTTTCTCACGGAAATGGCAAATACTTTGGACTTGTGCAGAATTTAATAACAGACTTAATCCAGAAACACGACTGCATTCCTCCTTCGAAGCATATAATGAGACTTAGGTCGAAGAAGGGCGAGTTGATCTCCAGAAGCTGCGAATTGATGAAGGCGAGCCCGCCCTTCTCGCAAGACAATGCGCATACTTTCGAATAAATACTTTTGCGAAGTTTACAAATGTGCAAATGTGCGAGGATTAAGAACTCTGCAGGACGAGAACGAAATAGATTGTAAATAAGTAAAATGTTCCGAGTACGAACCCGTGCTCGAGTTAATTAAGTGCGTTTAGTCCTGGCGTGGAGGAGTTGTGAGGAGAAGTGTTAAGTCATTGCGAGAGATTTACACACAAAAAGGCAGAACTCATTCGTCTTCTTGTCTCGCGAATAAAGACTCATTTGCATCTACAGAGAAGAGCAGGCACAGCGGGATTAAGCATACTTTATTATAAATTCTTTTTAATCCCAAACTTATTTACTTGTCTCTTTGTCTCCTCGCACAAAAGTTTCCTCCGCTCACTGGCTCACTCCGCCACTCGCGTCCTCGCATATGTTTACTGCTCAGAGAAAGTTGGATGTTGGCTTTCTCTCTCTCGCGCGCGCGCCCAATTCCACTCGCTCTGGTTAACGGAGCGCAGTTATACGAGTGTAATGGACGTACACGCAAAATATGCCTTGAAAAAATGCAGACTGCAGACTGAAGCATTTATTGTCGTGTCGTTGTCACACGATTGTTGTCAGTATCGCTTATTTTAAATTACTCCACTCAGTCAGTCAGTAACGGCATTGCCTTGCAATTAATTTCATTCGTCCAACTCTCCAGACTTTAACTTCAAATCTCCGACTGAAATGTTGACACTATCACGTTAATCATAAATCTTCCTCGCAGACAAGCCGACTAGAGATGATGATGAATCAAAGAAACTAGCTTGTGCTTAATATTCTTCCTTGCAAGTCGAGCTGAAGGCTGAATTTGGTTGGCTGAGCATTTCTAAGTGAAATGCTCAAAATTCTGGCTTTGGGAATGTTCTTGGGAATACAGATGAACTTAATTAGGCCCCATTTGAATTTCTGTTTCGTCTTGTAAAATATGCAATTTACGCACGCATAATTTACATCTCTGCAATATTTCAGCCAGTTTCCCAGTCAGTTTGGATTTCTAAATCAAATGCGATATCTCTTACTCAAATAATATTTCAAACTCTCCCGTCTTAATTTTCTCGAGCACGTGCCTGCCTGCCTTCTTCTTGCCCTCCGACATGACAAGCCCAGCCAGCCTACGTGTTTGATGTTTCAGTTTCTCTGCTCCGCACCGCACCGCGCTAAATTAAAAAAGGACAGAAGAAGAAGCAGTGCAGAGAACACGCACAAAAGTTGTCCAATTTGAGAGACTTTGTGGAATTACAATTAAGGCAAGTTTTCTACAACTCTGCTTGGATGCATGGCTCGCAACATTTCTTGTGGAATGAACCTCTCTCTCGAGCGAATATTTTTGCTTGGCAAGTTTGGTGAGAGGATCGTCATCACGCGTGGTCGCATTTCAGAGAGAAATATTTCAGTTAATAATCTGCATAGAAATTAATCCGTAAAACAAAACTTTCAGAGTATTTGCACAAGTCGAAGGTATGACACTTGCGTTCTGGTTTTCATTTACTCTACTCGTTTGCCACACTCGCCGAGTTTCAGAACAGCAGATGCTGACTCGCCATTGGCCGATGCTGCACATCAGAATTTCTGAAACGGTTATGACGACAATTAAAACGTAACAGTTTAAAGTCTCGTTAGGGATTAGACAGCGAAATGCCGTCGTTTAAAGTTTCATTTGCCATTTCGTCCTCAATTATTTGCAGCATAAATCGTGCAAACCTTTGCATTAATTGCTTTCTAAGAAGAGCTACACGGACTTAAAAGGATTCTGCCAGTGTTTTACTGCAATTTGTGACTTGCGCAGTTAAACTGATTAGGCACTGAGGTTTGGTGACCGAAAACACGCAGCAAAGGTTCCACATGTTTAATTAGAATTCCAAGAGTGGATGAGAAATTGAGCCTATTGCCTTCTCGAATCAAATTACTGCGAGAACATGCTTCCAAACCACATGGGAACCACCGGTTCTTAGGAATCACGCTACTTTGGGACTCGAAGCATCCTACAGCCTGCAGCATTCCAGGCGCTGCGAGACCGTGTTTATGATAATACACGGGAAATTTAATTAAATAATTAATTTCATGACTCCACACACTCACATGACAAAGTGCGCAGCACAACGGAACAGGAAGCTCATGCATTTCGGTTTAATGCAAGAAGTTGTGTGCGTGCGAGTGTTGGCCGTTTGTGGCTTTTTGACTGGGTTGGGCAAACTATGCGGCACATTCCCTCAAATTCAATATTTGAGTCCGCTGAACCGTGTCCGTGTGGTAAATTAATTTTAGACGCCGTGCACCACACACAGGAAATCACTTAACCCCCGAAAGTGATGGAATGGCAAATGGCCCGATTGACGACGTGAGCGTGAGTGGGAAAGAGGTGAAGCCAAGCCTCAGGTGGACACTCGTTTTGCTCCATTACCTTCTCACAAACACCTCGAACGATGAAACTGTGCAGGATGGACGATGACGAATGTTAAATTGGGTCGTTCACATTCATGTGCGCGTTTGCAGCCAAAGTAGGCAAGAAGACAGGTGAGTTTCGCGAAAGGCGCAACAAAGTGACGGGAGACTCTCCGGGCCGTGTGCGAAATAAAATTGCAGAAATGGTGTTTGAATCTGCAAACACGAGCCTCGCATTGCGCAAGAGGAGCATCTTCCCCGAATAGCAACGCGCAAACGACTTTATCTTGAAATTCTGAGAAAGTTGTTGGTTGTGTGTTCACTTTTCTTATCAAAAACGAATTTTCTCTTCTTCCTGCAGTTTTCTCCCACTTGAAACTTTAATTCAAAAAATAAGCTTTGGCACACAAACACGTGAATGGTCCAGGCGAATGTTGCCTGCGTCTGAAGTCTCGGCGGAGTCACGTCCCTCGAGATATCAAATTGTATTTCTCCTTCCTCTCAATTTATTTACTTTACCTGCTCATGTTCACAGCCAAAAATCGAATTTATTGCCTGCTTTGCATGTCCCAAGAATAAATTCACGTGCGCGCAGAGTTTATGGGCCAAAATGGCTGAAGTGATCACAATTTACAGATTTGGCGAAATGAGGTTGCTTCCCGCAGTCGTTCGCTTGGTCGAACTTCTCCGGGAATCATCAAACAGAAATTATAATGGAGAAAATGATTTCTGAGCTGAAACTTCTTTTTATTAATCTTTGACCCGAATCACTTCGCCGAAAGAATGAAATATGAAGTCTTGAGCTGGGCTGAGAGATCAAGAGCCAAAGGGCAGCCAGCAGTGCAAGCAGGATGCGAGGAGCCGTTTGAATTCAGAGCAGGCAGAGCACGACTTCTTTTGTTGCAAGTTTTCTTTGAAGAGAGAAAAACGTTTCCATTCGCAAGGGCGGCCGAAGAGGAGAGCAACCGAGCAAGATTCGGGCCTCTGAATTGAATGAATCGGTTAGCAAGTCTCAAAACTTGTTCTACACAAATTCAACATTCTCTCAAGAACTTAGCAAAACTGCTGCTGCACTGTTGCAGGATCGCTCCAGGGTCTTTGCAATTGAAGGTCCACCTGTGCAACAGACTGCGGACAAATACCAAATGAGATAAAAGGTCGAATTGAGTCCTGCAGAAGAGGCAAAAGCAGTCTCCCAGCCTTCGTGAAAAAATTTTCCATGGAACTATCGACTTAAGAACGTCAAAGTTGTAGCCTGTCACTTTCAGGTTGCTACCGTTTTTGTCTGGGTGAATTTTTAATATCAAATTCCTGTTTTCTCGGAAGAAGGAAAAATATTTTCGTATCATTTTGATTGAAAGGCGTATTATCGTCATTGGGCTTGTTTTGTTTTCGTTATGATCGAAAAATATTGTTCTAAAACCTTTGAATTTTGAAACAGTTCGAGTAGAGCAGGCAGGCAGGCAGGGACTCTTGTGCAGGAATTAATTTAAGGGAGTCGGGCTTTGTGTTTGCTGAGAGAGACCTCAAAGCACAATAACAATCATGTCGGAAGATCAACAAAATTCTATTCTTCATTTTTTCATTAAAATTCAATGGCATGCTCAGCGACTGCGTGAAACAGGACGAAGTACGGCACGGGAAAACGGGTCGTGGAAGTGTGTCATGTGTACAAAGCCGTGGAGAAAGCAGCCGAGCAAGTGAACCAGACCGAATTGTTTAATATTGCACGAAGGCAACCTGAACTTTAACCCGTTGCTGCCTTTCTCCTCCTCGCCTCTACTCACCTTTGTTCGGACCAACTGACTTGGTCCGGCTTGGTTGTGCGGTGAGCTGCGAAGCAAGACAAGAAGCCGGAAATGGTTGGAAAGTGAGTTAAGATGTGAATTTCTATTATCTATTTACACAGCCATTAAACATAATGCAACCAGAGCGAGGCAACAGCAACGGCAATGGGCACTCTGATCGGGCTGAGTCTCGACTGCAGCAGGTTGGAAGAACAGCACGCAAAGCAGGCTGGCTAGGCTGGCTTAAGTCTTGGCAGAATGAATTTCACTCAGCTCGCTCACACTGCGCACACACTCAGTGTTCTGGAGGACTCTCATGGGACACGATAATTATCTTTCCATGTGTAGACAAGCAGGAAAACAATTTACTCTTTAGTCAGAAGATTACAAACTTTGTAGTTTGCACTTTCTCCCGAGCAAAGCCAGGCTAGTTGCTCTCGTTGCTTTCTCACGTGAAGCGGAAATAATTACAATGTAATTATTACACGAATGTTTGCCTGCCTGCCTGCTTGCCCTTCATATCGTCACCGCATTAGTCCAGTTCATTTATCACCGAGACGCTCCTTCCACCGACCTTGCCTGCCCTGCCACGAAGGAGCATGAAAAATGACGGTATTTCATTTCCGTGCTGTCAATGGCTTCCATTTGCTTTCGCCTGCCTCCGCCATTCGCCATGTTTGCGGAGTTGTGAGTGCGGCAGCTGTTCACCTGCTCCGTGTGGAACACTCAAAATGAGGGCGGGCGGTGTGCGAAATGATATCATTACTTTATATTATTGCAATTTCTTGTGATTGTGCAAATGCCATGTGAGTGTCGAACATATGTCGACTCTCGGAATGGGTCTGGAATATTTATTCCCCTGCGAGGCAAGTGCGAAAATATTCTGCACATGTGAACAGCGCTGCCTGCCTTTTACGCCTCGACAGACAACCACAAAATTATGTTTGTGTACTCGTACTTGCGCCGCTTATGAAAGGAAACTCGCATCTGCGTCGTGTCGTTGGAAGGCGACTTGTCGTTTTCATGTTGAAAGTGCACACGTAAAACGTTGGCTGGTCTGATTTTGTCGTACTCTTCTGCGGCAAGTCTCGTTCAATATTATTCAAAATTAGCCAATTTCAGAAATTGCGCAGGAAACGGAACACGAAAGGCTTGCATGGTTGTCGTTTGGGCCGAGGTGAGTGCGTTTGTCGCAGCCTTTCCTTGTTGCTCATTAGTTCAATCAAGTGAGAGTCATCTTAAATTATTGCCACTTTTATTAGCCTCGGTTTAATAAAATCAACAACATGGCAAGGCCGGAAGGGCAGGATTGAGATTTTGAGATTCTTGCCACTGTCGCTGGAAACAATTTAACAAAATCGAATTTTGAACTGCAACATAAAAATTCTGCGATCTGCGTTTTGGTTGCGAGGATGCTCCACTTTTTGCAATTCAGGGCGCGCGAAGAACTCCGCCGTGTTCTCGACTCCACAAATTCAATTTCACGCACGTACGAACAGCCCGAATTGCGTGCAGATATTCTCATGCATTTTAAGCGTCGGTGCTTGCGTGATTATCGATTAAGAAATCAAGCATCTCCCCACAAAATCGAAGCTCGAAAGTCGGCCGTTTTGAGTTGTTGAGATGATTTAGGCGCGAGATAGCTTCATCGGATCAGCGGGAGTTTCGGGTACAAAACTTGGCTCGGCTTGGATTTCGTCGTTGTTTTTCAGAAATGAGGTCTTTGTTGTTTAAACTTTTGTGGAGACAAAAGAATTTGCTGCGCGCTGAATTTGGGTTCATGAATACGGCGCTGTGGAGGGAACGGAGCGTATCAAGTGAAATGGGGAAACATGCACGCTGCAGTGGAGATGTAAAAATGTGAAATAGAGCTTTAGTTTGGAAATTCCTGTGGGATAAATACTCCTCGCTGTGCACTACTTACAGACAGCAGAGAAGCGAACGAGATTGAAGACTATCGTGGCTTACTTACTTCGTTTCCAAGTTCTTAAAAGTTTCGGTCGGAAGAAAAATGAATAAGACATTAGTCCGTGTTCTGGGCGTGGAGCAGCGAACAGCGATGTTCGGTTCGGGATCACTTTGCACGGCTCCATGAAAAATTCCTTTATCTCAATGAAATGCACACAGCACAGCTTTGATTCCATTATTTCGCTCTTCGTGCACCTTCGCTTAATTTCAGAAAATGCAGGCATTTCTATGCAGCAGCCGGAGATTGCACGCACCACAAAAGTCTCTCCACTTTTTCTTTGGAATTCCAACAAGTTAAGTATTGAAGATTAGAGTGAGTGAGTCCCCAGACGACACTCAATTCACAAAATAAGTTTCAAGCGCCTTTGCTCTGCGTGGGAGTCGGCCTCTCGGCTTCCAATTATACGTCAGACTTGATTGTGGGAATGACGCTTAAATTTAAACTGCTGATTTGACCAGACCGTACTTCTGCCTCGCCGCCGCAGGATTGTTCGTCGCGATTTCTGGGATCAATCCGTGACTGAACGAGTTAAGAAAGCGCTTTCGGCAGTGGGAAGTGGAGAAGTTCGGAGACCACATCCCGATTTAAGTGCCAAAGTAGAGAAATTAAATTTTGGCGTGGAATTCAATGGGATCACGAATTACAAGATATTAGATTCCATGTGAAGTTTCGAATTCAGAGTGCACAAGCAGCAAGGTAGTCGGATTCTTCGTTCAAGTCGCGTACGCATACAAGTGATAAAGCTAAAGTCAAATTGCTTGCGTAATGAAATAAGAGTCATCATTGTTATGAATATTGCAGGGAATGTGCAATAAACTCGATGCTTAATGCGTGCATGTCTTCCGGTCGATGTCCCACGGACGTTGTGCAAGTCACAAGTGTAATGTGTATTACACGGATGTCGTTGGATGTTGCTGCATTTGTTTTCTGGACCATTTGAAATGAAAACGACGGGAAGGGCTTAGAGCGATGTCTCTGCTGGGAGCTCCTTAATCTTCGTCCGTAACCCTTCCGTAATGCCATCAGCCATGCAGCACCGAAGAGGAGCAAGAAAACCTGCACCCGCGCGGCAAGACAGCAAGCAGCATTTTTGTTGGATTTAGAATTGGCTGTTAGCTGAACGTCAAGTGTGCGTCCTACTTTCTTAAACTTGTTTCTTCCGTTGTTAAATTTTAAGCAGCGCAGCGATATTTTGTGCAATAAGGAGTCTGAGTGCTTTCATTTCTCATCTCGTTATTGTGCGCCACGTTTCTGTGTGTCTGCTCTGCTCTGCGAAACGGAAATAATAACGCGAGAATTATTTCTGTCATTTGCAAGGAGTCACCTTTCAGAAACGTGCGCATGCTGGGAGAAAGCAATGCAAGCGACTGCGAATTTGTGTTTATGCCATCGTATCTTCAAAAGTTTGCTCGATTTTCGCTGGAGAACGAGTCCAAGTGTCAAATTGGAGTGAACTCACGCTTAAAATCTCTTCCAATTTCGTCCAATCACCAAATCTACGTTGTTCACGCTTGAGAAGTCGGTCTGATTATTTAGTTCCAATGATTATGGGCTTCATGCAAACTCGTTTCGATCTTTCCACAGCCTGTCCAATCCGCTTTTCGCTCGAAGTAATGAATGATAAGTTTCGCATTGGAAGTTGAGTAATGGTTGAGGAGCGAGATGATAAATGATGTCGAAATGGCTTCCTACGGCTTGGCCTGGCCTGGTAGCATGAAGTCTGATTCAATTAAATTCTTGTTCGCAGCCAAACTCCAAAGTTTTAGTCTGCTGCACTCGCGAGCGGAGCCCGCTGTCAGCGCGCTGTCTGCTGCCCCTACTCGAATCGTTCGAAGGAGTTCAGCGCAAGTTAGACTTCAAAAAGCATTTATCGGGTGCAAACTTTAAATCCAAAGATTACGGCCCAGCAATTTGCATACGCAAGCACAGCACAGCAACGAGCTTTTTGTAAAGTTTCGTTGTTATTCTTGCCGCTTTGGTTAATGGCATTCATCAGTGAGTGCTGCTTCGTTTAAAGTTGAGGGTGGACATGTGTTGCAGGATTACTTAGCAATTTGTTGCGCGTAACAGGCCAAGCCAGAGCACCAGCAAAGCAACAGCAGGGCAAAAAGAGCAGACGTCCGAGTCCCTTACAAATGAAGCCAATGGAGCAAGTGCAGTGATGGCGAGATGTAGAAATGCGAATTTAGTCGTTTAGTGGGTCACCACGCAAAGGCGAATCTCGAATCGCAGGAATTTGACAGCTTGCTCCTTCATCTTGAATGGGCTTCCCTCAGTCTGCCGTCCGAGTTTAATGCCATGTCATTATGTTGTTCTAAAAGATGGAACAACTTCGTCTCCTCCGGTCTGCGCTGCCGTGCGAAAGAGTCCACGGGGACTAATTTCAAAGAAATGGAAACGGACGCGCTGCATTTCATCTTTCATGAGCTCAGCATCCGAGCAGGCAGGCCACCAATTTCCAGGCTCATCGTACTCAGAAGAAAGTCGTTTCATGTTTGTCGTTTGTGTCTCCACGCGAAACCTCGTTTCTGTAAGCACGCATTTCGGAAAAATGCTCAAATTCTTAACGAGCCCAAATAAACCGACCGACTCTGTAGAAAAATGTCGCTGTGCTCGTAAGCTTTTAATGTCGGAGCTCATAGCAAATGTAATTTTTCATGTCGTGCTTGTAAGCCAAGTCAATTTGAATCGAAATTGGATAAATGTGCTTAAATGAAATTATGCGCTTAAATTAAAATAGCATTTTTGTACCGCGTGCATGCGCGGCGAATGCGAAGGTCTACTTTGCTAATGGAACACCCGAAAGGATTCGGGCCAGACATAAATTTCAATTCCGCTGAGGCATCGAAAGGCAAGCACAATCGGAACTCATAAAAGGCCATTGTTTGACAGCAGCACGTTGTAAATGTTTGTGTATTCGACTCTGGGTATTGCGTATTTTACGATGTGCCATTTGTAGTGTTGGTTTATGCAAATGCAATAAAATTTGCTCATGGCAGATGAGGTGCTTGAGCAAAATGGAGCAATGGCAAATGACAGGGTGCTCGTCCATCAAAAATTCAGGCTTTCAATCTCCCTCGTCGTGAATGCTTGAATTGCTATTTCTTTGGTGCGTAGAATTTACATTGTAAACTTGAAAGACTTCAAGACGTCCTGAATGACTTTGTAAAAATAACTTTACGCAGTGATTAACTTTGCTGGAGCTGTTCGCATTGTGTAAACGCTGCTGCTGTGATTCTGCTGTTTGTCATCCGGCGACGAGTCATCTCGACTTGCCTTCGCCCTGTGCAAATTTGAGTTGATCTTCGCATAATTTTGGGGTTTCATGTCTTTACTGACACGGAATGCGAATGCGAAGACGCTGATTTTGGCGAGTGGTCGTAAAAAGTTTAAGAGTAAACAACGCCGAAGGAGATGGCAAATGGCAATGTGGTGTCATTCACGTCTTGGAGCAGAAGCAATGACGACTGTTTCTGCTTCTGCTCGATGGCATGATGGCATCAAACCAGAAAGAAACAAGGTTACGAGCAGGCAGCACATTTTCCTCGTTTACTAGTCGCGCTTGCCAGAACCAAACGCGAGCGTAATAAACATTCGCGATTTACGCGTCGTCTGACGAAACATGACAGATGACTCTCAGTCAGCAAGGAGGCAAGACGCGAGACGCGAGAGAGTTCTGCTGGAGATGATGAATTTGAAAGCTTCAACAATAATTTTATGAGCAATTTATTTGAGTGCATAATGAGGTCGTAATGAATTATGCACAACACACGGACACACGGACTTTGTCTCTGCTTTATGGCAGCTGATCTTGGCGTAATTTATTTGGTTTTTATTGAGTGTGGGATTCAAGAGCCACGGTGGTCACAATAAATAATTGTGGAATGCAAAGAGCATGAGCTTGAGCCTGAGCTCGTAATGACCGGGAACGTGTCCAAATGTTTATTCGCACTTCTCTCAACCTGCCACATTCCAACTCAGTTTTACGATCCTTTAAATGCGAAAAGTTATGGACTGCCGAAATGGCGTGAATGTGGCAGTCATAAAGTGACAAAAAATGTGATCATTTGAGTTTGGAGGACACAAACGATGAACGAATGCGGTCGTTCTCTGCCCAGTTCTTTTTCATGTGCAGCTGGCTGCTTGCTGAACTGGTTTCGATCTTTGCGTCGCAGCATTTCTCACCTGACGACGTGACACAAACGCACGACGACGACGAGACGCGTAATGCGTTAATGCGCTCAATTGTCAATTGTGCTCTGTTGCGTAATCTAATCTGAGTCGCGCGGCTCAATGAGCAATGAGGCGTAGCGGGATGAAGTCAGCGAGGATTTATGGGCCCATTATGCATCATTGTATCGATCTGCTCGTGGCGTAGCAGAGCACATTAGCCCTCATTAACATTTGCATTACGGTCGCGATCGCAGCATGCGTTCTCATAACTCAGTGAGGCCACGGTTCTGCGCTCCTGGCGCATGTTTGTTTTGTAAATCGTGCGTGCGTGTGTTAGTAAGTAATTGAACATTAATGCGTAATTAAAAGATCGTAAATCCCCTCCACGCATCTCGCACAGTAATTTGCCGTTTGCGGGTCGTCGTGTTGTGCTTCGATTGAGTTCATTAATGCGCCAAGAATAGCAAAAGCAATTGAGAATGTGCATTCGTGTGTCGTCGTGAGTGCGGACGAGTTGCTTAGCTCGTGAGCAAACAGCAAGTGCAGTGCAACGAATGTGGAAGCAGCGACAGTGAAGAAGGCTGCCTGTGGCCAGGCCAAGTGCTAATAGGAGAGGAGAGATCCCAATAAATTCACAATACGAGTGCACACAATGGATCAAAAGATGAAGAGTCGTGTGTGTAGAAAGAAAGAGTTGAGCGAAGAATGTTAGCGATCATAAAACTAATCGCGAGAACAGAAGGCAAGTGCAATCGAAAGGAGACATTGTGAGCGATCGAGCAACGCAACCAGCGCAGCGAACAAATCGTCATAAAATCATTACGCGTATAAATACTTGGCGTCTGTTCGATTGTGGTCGGAGTGCAAAGCCAACGAGACAACGAGACGTACGCCCAGCAGCAGCAGCGTGCAGCTCCAATTACGAATCGATATCGTCAGTGTTTTAGTGTTTTGGTGAAGTGATAAGATAAGCGAGAAATCAATAACACACGACGCTACCCGACAGCATCATTCGTTTGTCACTTGGATTTTTTCAATGCGAAGCAGTTTATGAGCGTGCGCTCATCTTTGAGAATGTGAAGACGGGTGGACTCTTTTCGGGTGCAGCGTGCGTGGCTGTCCCACTTGAGACTTCTACACTGTCCGATTCGCGACAGACGCAGGAGAAAGACGACGGGCTTAAGAAACGGTGAACAAGTGCGTTGTGTGTCGCGTCGCCTCGCTGGTGCGTCTGGTTTTGACATTTGCACAAAAAGAAGTCGGAGTCGGACGGAGACGGTAAAACGCAAAAGAAAGTCTCCGCCAACACTTTTTGTCACTGGTGAAATTCCCTGCCTGCCTGCCCTTTCATGACATTCTCGAGCACAGCTCCCAAAACGAAGAATTGACTCACTGCGAACTGGGAACTGCGCTGTGTTTTGTTCTTTTCATGTGTCCTTGTGTGAGATGATTTATGGAAAGTGATTTGGCCTGTTTGTCCCGTCCAATCAACATCATTTATCAAAAATAACAACAGCCCGAGCCACAAGTGACTGTCGTCCTCATGTCCGTGCAGCATTGTCTAATTGAATCAGTCGAGCCGAAGCCAAGCGGGCCACAAGCCACAGAAGAGAAATCACCAAAATGGAATTAATTTCCAATTTATTTGTGCCCTTTTTCACGCTGCTCGTCTGCGCTGGTCAAATAAGGACAGCGACGCAGACGCAAGAATCGACGACGCAGGCGCATGCGAAAGGTACGCCACGCCACGCGATTCTTTCCTGATTGGAAGGTGTCCTCGTGAATAATTGATTCAATTTAAATCAGATGCGAGCTTGGCAAGGCAATCGCGCACGCACGATTTGCATTTGATCACGATTCGGCATCACAACCACAGCGTGAAGCATCTCGCAGTTCGATCAACTTCTTGAGTTTATGAAGCGTCTTCCGCACTCTGATTTATTCAGATCTCTACGCACAAACGAATACACGCTGAATAACACGCACAAAGTGCTTGTGTGCGTTCTCCTTATGCGTCATGATTGATTTGTCTGCTATGCTTGCAGGAAAGCGTTCGCATTTGCATTTGAATCTCTGAAATCGACTCTTTTGTCTGTGAAACCGTAAAGCGGAGTTGAACGAAGTTTGCGGCTGCAAAGGCAAAGTGAGACGAATTGCATTGCAATGCATTGAAAATCGTAGTCGTAATTGTGAATTGCATGGACGAAACTTGAGCTCACATTTACCAAGTGTGTTTTGACTGTTCGAAAAGCTTGTCTAATTTCGTATTCAATAACTTAATACCGAATGCCAACAAGTAACAGACAGGCAGTCAGGCAGGCAGAAGAGAGCATCGCTGCACTCGAGAGTTCATGCTGAAGTGGCGTTCGAGCATGCATTCTTGTTGGGAGGAACAAAAGACGACTTGAATTACAACGCGCAACGCAGATTGCACATTGCACATTTCAGATGCGATGCAGCGATGATGATCTCGAACCAAATTACAGATAAATTGTATGTAATTTTATGGGTTTGATTTATTTACACTCACTTTTTGTGTTGTTCAAGAGTAAAGTCATTAAAGAGTGCGTACGCGACAGAGGGAGGAATGAATTGCTGCGATTTTACGATGAGTTGATGTTGTTTTTAGCGGATGTTGACGATGGAGCAACTCATTATGTCCAAATACGGGACGGACGGGGCAGGAGCAGAATTCGTTCGATTCACGGATGCAGCCGCAGCAGCGTAGCAAAAAAACTAGTCATGGGGTAAAGCGAGTCACTAATCTTCGTCTCAGAAAGGACAAAGGTTAAGCAAGCAGTCTAATTAAGGCAGGCACAAACGCTGGAATCCTCCACAATGAGTGACCGACCTCGTGAGCCGTGATTGTCTCACTGCTCTGGAATGCACTCAAAAAGTCCGACACTAATCACAAGAGATTATTGGCGGCGCCAGGAGCCCAAGTGCGAGTCCGAGTGCTCGCGCTCAAGAAGAATGCTGCATCTCGGAAGACTCTAAGCATAAACACGCGATGCCTGTGAACGTGAAGGATGTCGGCGGCTATGCTATTTTTAATGGTTCGTTAAGTTCGTTTGAAGCGTCAAATTTGTGATTTGTGAATTGTGAATTCTTGAGTCCACCAATCACGTGTGACTTGTTATGAAGATTGAACTGGCCTGTGCAAGTAGTGAGAAGCAATTACTGTAATTGCGGGCACTTAACTGGTTAAGGTGAACCAGCACGGACTTCATCTTCATTGAGACTGACGTTGACATCCATCAATTTCCATTTACACCCTCCATTCAAATGAATTTCAGCTGGACACACAGTTTCGAACGCACGGCGGTTGCGGTTGAGGGACGGAGGGTGTTGTCCAGTTAATTGTTACTTTAGAAATGCACGCTCTGTAGCCTGTGGCATTGTGTTTGAAGAAGCCAGACGCACGGTTCAGGAATCAATTAAGCTTCGTTCTTGAACTGCGCCCTTTTGCATACAAATTATGAATGTGAAATGTGTCCACACCCAAAATCGGAAGCCAACAACTTCCTTCACATTTCGCGCAAGCTTCCCTGTAGCATTTCGTATGTGGGACCCAGAAACCCGTGATTTAAATCGGAGGAGTGAATTCGGGCCAACGAAAACGCAGTCTGGCACTCTGGCACACTGAAACGTTTTCAAGGACGCGATTAATTTATAAACGACGCGTGATTTCATGTGCGCACAAAAATACGCATTCAATTAGCGTAAGCGCGTAAAATCATAAAAGCCAACTCGTGTTGACTTTGCATTTAGCACGAATTTGGGTTTGATAAGAAAATTGTGGGCAGGCACGGACGAGTCTCGTCTGTTCCAAATGCTGCAGTTTGTGATGTCATTCATGAACTGCTCGTCCAAATATTTTGCCTACTGCACTTGTTTATTATTCTTTGCACCCACACTTGCATTCTCCTCACTGCCCCGCTGCGGGAGGAAGAGAAACAGGATACGGCCAGCATCACACGCATCAATCTCACGTCTCACCCACTCTTCAGTCCGTCTCTTCTTCCTCTGGACAGCCGAGCCGAATAATTTAAATTCCAGGGCGTCTTGCCAAAATGCAATGAATGAATGCAACCAATTTGCGGTGAAATGCAAAGCGACGGAGCAGCCAGGCCATATTGCCACATTGCCCGATTGCTCTTGACACTCACCATTCAAATCTCAGTGATATGACGAATCGAGACACATTCAAAGGCTAACATTGCAGCAAAAACACGCAAGAGGCGAACGGAAGCATTAAGAAGAGATTTCCACGTGAATCTACTATTTCCGAGTGGCGTGATTAACATGATTATTGTTATTAGGACCTGTGAAGAATTGCGACGAATGCATAAAATGAATGCCTGCGCTTGCAATTTCTTATAAATCAAGCACTGTTTAAGTGTTTAATCTCATGTCTTGAACACTTCCGGGCCATAGAGCGAAACCGGCGCGACTCGGAGAATGCAACTGGCTGACTGCACGAATGACAAATGGGTTCATAAAAAGATGGAATATTGCTGTTGCCTCACAACTTTCTCCTTTCTTAACACTTCAATCCGTTTAGGCACAATGGGAAACTTTTCTACTCTCCAGCAAATTGCTCGTACATTTCCTCATTGCTGTTTTTGCTCACGAAATCTAAGACAAACTTTTCTCGTCTGGAAAACAGCTGGAAACCTAAAATGCTCTTTGAAAATGTCAACTTATGAAATGAGAATTCATAAGAGAGAGTGAGCGAGCCTTTCATCTTGCATGATCGAGTTCCGCCTAGACAAAGCACTGAAAGCACAAAAGAAGTCATTTGAGAATTTGAAGTCTTTGATCCGATTGGCACACTGTGCGTTCGCAGTCATAAGAAAGAAAGAGAAATTAATTAAGCAAGACTTGATTTCTTGTTGCTTCTATTTAGAATCCGAAGACTGTTCATTTGAGAATCGTTGGTACAAATCCGGGGACACGTGGATCCACCACGAAGACTGTACTCGTTGTTCCTGCCACAATGGGCTTTCGTTTTGCATGCCCGTCCCGTGTGATTATCCGAAAGGGTGCCGTCGAGTTATCAAGCCCCAGCCGGCAACAAACACTTCGTCCTATTCGTGCTGTCCAACTTGCGCAGGTAACTCAGCAAAAGTCAATGAAAATGGTGCAGCATGCAGCTGATCTAGTGAAGATAATTTTCCTAAATAATTGCAGATTGTGTGTCAAAAACTGGACGCTGGTACGCCGAAGGAGAGTTTTGGGACGACGACTCCTGCACAAGCTGCGTCTGCAGCCAAGGGCGGAAGAAATGCCACACCATTTCGTGCAAGACGACTTGTCTGAAGCCAAGGTTTGTTCCTGGTCAGTGCTGCCCTGTTTGTGATGCGGAAGCAGGCAAGTTAAACGTTACAAGTCATTAAAATTGCGGGTGGTCGATGCTAATTTTAATAAGTTTTAATCAAATCCTCTGCAGACGATGTGTCAAGCTGGTCTTGCCCATCCACGCTGAATTGCGGACATCTCACCTGTGAGCACGGAGTAAAGCTGGACTCCAACGGCTGCCCCTCCTGTGAGTGCAACAAATGCCCTAGTCTGGCCAACTGCTCGAAAACATGCTCTTCGGGGTTTGCATTTAACGGAGATGACTGCGCCGTCTGCGAATGCATCGGCAGTCGGCCATCTCATCAACATGCCCGATGCTCGCACTCTGCGGATGATGAATGGTTCGACGGCTGCCGTCACTGCGTCTGCAGACGAGGCGTCGAAATGTGTTCGGTGCTTTCGTGTCCCGCAGCTGGCTGCGAGCGCCCAGCACTTTCCCCAGGCGAGTGCTGTCCGCGATGCGAAGGTGAGCGTGTTGCAACTGTCGAACTTTCGTATGACAAATGTTTGCAATAATGTTTCAAGCCAACCTGTGCACAGTCGCCTTATTTGATTTACGTTGCAGATGAAACGAAATTCAATGCTACGCCGAGCGTGCTGAGCTGTGCGAGTCTGGGAGGGAGAGTTCATTCGGAGGCTGCGGCGTGGAGATCGGGTCCTTGTCTCAATTGCACTTGTGTCGAGGGCCGAGTGCTCTGTGCGGGACCCGACTGTCCACCTCCTCCGCCGTGTCGCGCACAGACCCTCGTGAAGGACGGCGAGTGTTGTGCAACGTGTCCAGAAAATAAACAGCGTGAAATCACTCAGACGTCGGACTTCAACTGCCTCGCACAAGAAACGCAAACCATTTACAAAAGTGGGGAACTCTGGAAGGTGAGCAATATTCGCCAGAATGGCTTAGCGAGTGGGAGAATTTTTGTCACGTCCATTGTCAATGAGTGTGAGAGGTTGACAAAGTGGAACCCTTTCATTGCGGCCCAGAAGCTGAGTAATGATGATGATTGAAGCAAAAGTTGAAAATTCGTTCCATTGCATGACTGGGAAATAAGCATTGCTTTCACTTCGCCTCCGCAGAAAACTTTCTCTAATTCTGCCTTTTGTGTGTGCAGGTTGGCGAGTGTCGGACGTGTATTTGTGTCGGTGGTCAAATTGAGTGCTTCCCCACACAAAAATGTGCAGCAGAGACAACAAACTGTGCGAATCCCGCATTTGTGAAGGGCGAATGCTGTCCGACGTGTCTCGGTGAGTGCCACATGCTGGACGATAGATACTGGACTCGCTATTGACATATTACTGATGAATTGACGTGTGCTTTGCAGATCTCTTACAGATGGACAGGAATGATTCCTCAACAAACGACGACAATGTTCATGGTGCTAGTTCGAGCTCGAGTCGGGGATTTTGGGAACCGCACTGTATCATTCTGACAGTCACCCTGCTCGTGTTGGCCATCGCAGCGTCGCTCTACGTTATCAGATACCGCCTGAGGAGGAAACACCAGCGTCGTCAGGTACTGAAGGCCTCCATCGTGGCTCCCTCTGCTCTGCAAGGCGCGCTGCTTCCTCCAACGCCTCCAGTTACCCCGAACTACGACTGCTGCTACAAGTACTACTCCAACCACGACCACTTGTCAGAGCAAAAGACCCCGCTCTGTTCTTCCCTGCCCAACTCCTCCAGTCCACATAATCAGGTGCCATACGAAGGAACGGAAGGCAGCACAACCTCAACTCTCGTCGAAAAAGTATGAAAATTTGACTTTAGTGGACGAACCACAATTCTGTTACTGAATCTATCGTGCTGTTTTTGTTGATTCTGGAAAATGATGATCTCATTAATAAACTACTTTATTTGTCCTCCTTCAGAGCAGCTACTTCACTCTCGTTAACAGAACCTCAATTGTTAATTCAGTTACCTTACCAGGTCGCAATTACGCTGCAACTTCATCTCCGAAAGTTCCCATGTCGGTTACTGCAAGTCCTTCATCTGATTCTCATTGTTCATACAGATTCACCGTCGTATGAAATGCTTGGTGCGACATGTCTATAGCACGAAATACAAATAAAGCAGACAGATTTCCGTATTCGACCTTCTTGCAAGTTACAATCATACCATTAGTTAAGTTCCACTACTCCATCTTTAACTTTCAGCAAAAAGGGCCCGATAATAAATTCTGTACTTTAGGAAGTGTTGTGGAGGTGGAGGACCTTTTTATTGGACATTCAGTGCAATAAATCTGTGTTCCTCAAAGGTGCTGCTTATTTCAAATAGTTAACGACGTCATCGAAGGAGACACACTTTTTTGTGTACGTACCTGAATTGATCCGGCGGCTGCTTCTGATTTGAGAATAACGAATGAAGGTGAGTTTTCTTAATCACTTGATAAATCGCGTGCTATTATTGATCTATTTGCTGTGCTGTCCTAGAGTCCTTTATGCAACTTGCCACGTCCTCTTTGCAATCGCAATTTCTGCTTCTTTGGAACTCCGCATGAATCTGACTGAATAGAAGATGGATCGTGAAAGATTCACGACCTAGCAATTAAGATTTAAGACATTCGTATACTTGACGAGTCAACTGCTGTTTGGTCATCGCTAATTTAGTAAACTCGACGCTGAGTCAATTTGCATAAGAATCCTGAGACATGCACTGACTGACTTCGTGGACAAAGCAACTAACTTCCGATTCGATAAGCGATTCAACTACACGTTGAATGACTTTTATAACTAGAAGCAGAAGAAGCGATTTTCCGCCGTGCACACGATAACCGATGAAGTGGTGTCCTTTTAAATTATGAGCCTACGGTTGCTCCAGCGTTTGCAAATACTTCCTACGATTGTGAGCAGGCGACTCAAATCCATAGGAAGTGCCAACGAATTGGACAAAATTGGGGCATGGGACTCCACGATGCAGCTTCCTTTGCAAGTGGACGCCAGCATAGTTGAAGGCAAACCGATTCCTAAGATTCTGGACAAGAGTGTTGGTGTGAGCCGGATCAAAGGCAGAAGAGAGCAGCAAGAAGATCAGTACGGAGTCGAGCAGTTGAGTGAAGAACTTCTGTACGTGGGAATCTTCGACGGTCATGGCGGCTCCGCCTGTGCCAGATTTTGTGCTCAGCAGATGCCCAGACACATTGAGTACTGGATCCGTGAGAAGCCAAACTATGACATGGTGAGCGTCCTGCACTCCGCGTTTCTCGAGCTGAACAACGCCTTCGCCCGATGGTCGTACTTCAACACGAAGGTGGAGCAGGGGTCAGGAACAACCGCAACGGTCTGCCTTCTTCACAAAAGCGTCGCCCTCGGAGTGGCCCACGTCGGTGACAGTCGGGCGATTATTTGCCGGAATGGAGAGGCCAGAAAGCTCACCACCGACCATGTGCCTTCGCTACTCTCTGAACGAACTCGGATTCTTGACTCTGGCGGGGTGATTGTGAACGACCGCGTCAACGAGCGTCTGAACATGACTCGAAGCATCGGCGACCTCGAGCTGAAGAAGTACGGAGTCATTGCCGAGCCGGTCGTGCGTGTGGAGCGAATCAGCCACTCCCGAGACGCGTTTCTGGTGCTCACGACTGACGGGATTAACTCTGTAGTCTCCGACCAGGAGATAGTGGACACCGTGAAGCAGGCGAGCGACCCCACCGAAGCCGCGCATCTCGTCACCGACCTGGCAATGCAGTGCTCGTCCGAAGACAACAGCACCGCAATCGTGATGCCACTGGGCAGTTGGAGAAGCGAGGCTGCGGCAGCGACCATCTTCCACACGTTTGGCCGATCCATGGAATCATCCTCTCGCTACTAAAAGTGATATGATAATCTAGTCATGCTCTAAGAGATTGTTTATTTTAACACAGAGATCTGAGGTGCAATATTTTTAGTGATTTAGAAAATAAAGCAAAACATACTCGCATGCTCGTTAAAACTGCGCACAAGAATCAAGAAATGCAAAGAAATTCTCGGTTCGACAGGCCTGCGAACTCTTCCATTCACTCATTCATGTCTAGCAAATCAGAAATTGACCTTAATCTGATTCTATTTTGGGACATCGGCCAAATTCTTTCCCTCTTCTCTTCGCCTGCTTGCGTCGCTCTGCTGTTCAGTTGCAACATTTGACATGTGTTAAGAGTTTTGGTGCTCAGTTACTCATTTTTGAATTCTCACTTTCTGTTGGCAATTATTTATTCGCAATTACATTATTTTGCGATGTGCACTCTTTTGTCATGCTTGACACTCGAATCTTCTTTGCTTTGTTGCCCTTTGTGCTGTGCATTGTTGACTCAAGATTCAAGTCAAGAGACGCCTTGCTCCTTGTTCGCTCAACCTGCATGACATGAAAAGAACAAGCCCACTGTGATAAAAAAAAAAGTAAACACAATTTGAATACGCGCAAGTGAAAGTTGGAGTTGTCTTTGGCTTTTGGGTGGCATAATTTGCCACCACGACCACCTCAAAGAGCTTCTCATAATCGCTGATTAAAGTCTTGTTTGTTGCCGTTGCGTCTTTCGGTGAACGTTTGAGAGCAAAGTAAATTGAAGCGGCTGACGACTGAGTCGGATGACGCATGCGACAAAAGTTTTAAGTCCAAGAAAGGAATTGGTCGCAGTTGTCAACGAATTCCTGAATTAGTCGTGCTCTTAAATGGACGAAGGACAAAAGAGTTGAGCCGGACGAAGCCTGCCTGCCTAACAAAGTCAAGTGAACAAGTGTGCGTAAATTAACTGCCCATGCCCAAGTTGCCCAAGTGTTTGATTTATCATCTCGAGTTTTCTCAACTCAACGCTATAAAAGGAAGCATTTGCTGTTTGCTGTGTTTGCAACTCTTTCCCTCAAGGCTAAACATTCACGTTCACGCCAAGCGCAATACGCAAGCCAAGCCGAGTCCTTTCCCAATAAACTCAACTCACACAGCAAGCACAGGGCAGCAACAATGCGGCAGGAGAGCGTGTCCAATGCGAGCTTCCTGCTTTACCTCAGTTAAAGTTAACTGCACTCAATCTCCCAGCACACAACAACGTCAGACTTCTGCTTATGCTCTCTTCTGCTTTGCATTTGCATTCGCACTCGCATTTTCAGCGCTGCGCTCGTCTTCAGCGCTCGTGAACCCGAACTCCTCGATTTTATAGTTCAGGTTGCAGAATCAACTGAATTTGGCAATGCTCACAGTTATAACAGTTTAATTTTAATTGAATCTTTTATCTGTGCTCCTGCAGCTCAAACCCATTGTCAATGCACTCGCAATCCCAATCTCCAAACGTGTTCTGCTGTTGCGTTGTCACTAACGAACTTGCCCCTGGCCCCAGCTGTCAATATATCGTTCGCATATTTACTTTATGCAGATTCTGATCTCCTGCTGGGCGGTCTGTCGTTGGTTCATCATTCGTCGTGCTAAAAAACCTGCGTTCACTCATGTGAGTTGGGACCTGGCTCAGCTGTGAGCTCGCATTGCAGTGCAGCTGAGGCGATGGTCAATGGCGCGGTTACACAATCGTCGCCGAAGTGAAAGTGGGAAGTGAAGTGATTCAGTGACTGAGATGGATCAGTCAAGTTGGTCGTCCGAAGGTGACTCAACCACGGTCGGCGTGGAGGCGGTGGATAGCAGTCACTCGCCGACCAGCGCCTTTGCACCTGATCGAACAACGCAGGTGAGTTCAGAATCTCTTGCATCTGCAATCTGCACCTGCATGAAAAGGCAAAAAGCGATTTGCAATTCGAGTGGAGGTGTTTCTGGTTTAACGCTTAATCTGTCGTCGTAACCTTTGCATCGTGTCGACCACTCACACAGTGAAGAGGAAGGCAATTTGAAAGGCAGTTTTATTTTATTGCGATTATGTGGGCAGACGAGGTATTGTTATTAATGACAATTGTCTGATCATGCAGGTGAAGAGTGCAGGATAGCAGCCTTGCGTCATGATTATTTCAGTTCATGCCAAGTGTTCATTGTTGGAATTTAATTCCTTGCAGAGTTTCGGCCGAGGCAGAAGCGTGTCGTCGTGCTCTCCGTCCTCGCTGACCGTCGACAGTGGTCTGTGCTCAACGTCCGCTCCGTCCAGCCCAACCAAAGAAATGAGTCCCGTCCCGGTCCCGATTTCCCTGCGCGAGTCGCCCCCGCGGCACTCGCCAAGCATACAGCTCGTTGCCAGGCACAACATCCAGCAGTTCAAGACCGACTTGGAGTACGAGCCGTGGACACGGACACGATCGGGCAATCAAAAGGAATCTGAAACGAGACCGTCCATTAATAACAAGAATCCGTCTTCCGGTGTTGCCTTTTTTGAGCACGCAGACGCAGCTCATCCAGCAGCAGCTTCATCTTCTTCTGGTGAAGAGGCTCTCAAGCAATCAGGTTCGTAATTCAAATACTCAAGAAGTTTAGCATGTTTACGATTCAAAAATAGCCCACAATGTACAAAGTGTCAGCTAAAGCATAGTTTTGGCATGTGAGTTGAGATGAGAAGAATGCTCCATGCTAGTCGAAATATTTTCCTCGGCCTCGGAACGTATTCTCTTCTCCATAAATAAATCACGATCAGGAATCAGGAAAGAATCTTACACGGATACATTTCTGCTTGTCAGGTTCATTTTTTGTAATTATGCAAGTGGGAAATCGGAAAGTGTCGGAAGAGAAATACAAAATGAACTTTGCCAACTGGTAATTACTTCCAGACTGAAGTGATTCTACAGTTCACGTGTGCTAAAGTCTAAAGGATTGTTATATGAGATAACGTGAATTCCGTCTCCGTTTTTTCTCGTCTGAAACAGAAGGTGGGTGGGATTCAGGTAGGCGCCTGCCTGTGAGGTGATTGCACTTGAGTTGAGACGCATGCGAGCGTAAACAGAAACCCCAAATTGTGCAAAATTAAAGCTCTGTCACGCCACCGCCGAGATGCGTGAATTGTTTAAGAAAATACAAATGTTCTTGCTAGATCCATGCTCCCAATTGCCAGAATGCACAGAGAACAATGAATTCACTTACACGGCCTGATGGTTAAGTGGTTCTGAATTTGAATTGAATCGAAACTCGGTGTGGCTTGGGAAATTGCAACGCAACAATGGGAAGTGCTCGCAAACCTGAATTCTTGATGTATGCAAGATTCTGACGAATTTCTGCACTAAATACTCCTCAACTCATTTGTAATCTTTAGAATTATCAAATTCGAACAAATTGTTGCATGGCACAATTTGTAATTATGAAATCATTGAGGCCAGGATTAACTGACAGTTATCAATTCTGATGCTGATGCCACATACGAAATTTTGAAAAGAGTCACTGAACTGCTGGGGGGTTTGATTGGTCATAAGCTGCCATAATCGCGTTATCACTTGCAAACGCGTGGCTGGGATGTCGTATCAGATGATTAAATGTAAACACAGCAGTGTTCAAGTGTGGTTTATGGTTTTTAAAGCGAAATTGTCGACGCAAGGCTTTGGAGACTTTGGTCTGCATTGGGATGAGAGGATGCATCTCCCTCGACTCGACCACAGTGCAGCTCACAGATCTGCTCTGCTGAAGATGAATTGGGTGATAATGGGAAAGTTAATTTTGGCTTTGACGAGATCCGTCATGCCCATTAGCACTCGACTGCTGCTGCAGTTCTGCACTGCAGCTCCACTTGCCATTGCCATCCTATTAGAGAGATGGGACGACAAAATGTCAAAGGGCTATGAATCGAATCTCAGTTTCAGCAGTCAGCAGCAGTATACCGTGCTATTATGAGCTATTTGATAACAGCTCAGAGTGTATCAGCATAGATTGGGTTGTTGCTGAATGAGATCATACTCTGCCTCATGAATAATTAAAAACCTTGTCATCTGATCCTGGTCTATGAATTATGAACAGCTGCACGGTACAGCACAGCACCACACTCGCCGTTCCGTCAATTTGCAGGAGCCGAGTACTTTTACTGCAGTCAAGGTAGCGTGAATTAAAAATATTTTCATTGAGCCAATTGCATTGTTGTGGTCAAGCTTTGTTGATTTCCCATCACAAACACAGACAGCTTTTGCCTTTTGCGATTTATTATAGAACTCAAGTTTCATATTACACAATTATTACCATTACGCGAATATCTGTCTTTCAGTTTCACTCGCCACACACACTTTGGATTCGCATTCATACTCGCATTCTTGTACTGCAAAAAATGTAGACCAACACGCGAAAAGAAGCGCATGTTGTCAGTCGTACTTTAGCGAATTACGTGCAAACATTCCATCGGACACAGCGCAAGTTTAACTCGTACTCGGTTCAAGGTGGCCGAGCCACAAAAGTATCGTTTGTGAAGTTACATCAATATTGTCCTTCTCGTTGAGTGCGATCGATTTTTGCATGTTTTGCGAATTTCGGAAATAGACTTGGAAGTTAGGCCACAGACACACTGCTGGAATATTGATAAGGTAGGTCAGACTCGGGCACTGCTGAAGCAGAAGTAGGACACTCGCCGACTGCTGACTGCCGTGTTTCCTTATCGCGCTGTTTCGCTTTCTTATCGCATCGTGAACGATGGTGACTCATCTCGCCGTTTACCTGTTTAGGTGCTCTTAATTGTGTTTTGCATATAATCATTCTTGTAATCATTCTGTCATGTTTCAGATGACATGAGAGACTTCGACTTGAAACTCGGAGCGACCGAAGAGCCAGCGAGCATGGAGTCGGACAGCAACAAAGTGTATCCGATGGCATTTACGGTGGATTTCGGCGAAGACACGAAGAAGTCGCTCGAGATTACCGACAGCATCAGCAAATTCGCCCCACGGCACAGAAAAAATTTGAGCTTAACAAAAGGCGATGATTTTGCTGGGTGCAAGAAGGGGGCGAGAGAGGAAGACTTGTCCCCGCCGCAGCAGCAGCCAGACAAGACAAGACACAAGAAGGGGAGCCTCGCGAGTGATTTGCAATTGCAGAGTGAGTCATCAACAGCAAAAAAAGGAGCATCTGCTTGCAATTCCACTGCCTCGTGTGCAGCAAATGGGACAAAGCCACCGACTGGTTCAACAGCCATGAGAAACTCGGGCGAGGACAAACGAACCAAGCAAACTGAGAAATTCGCACATTTCCAAAGAAATAAGCCGAGCTCGATGGACCTGAAAGACATCAGCAATAACAACCACTTGAGGCTGGAATCACCAAAGGAAGGCAAGACGCTGACGGGCCTTCAAGACGATAACGCAAGTGAGACGGGAACCTACACCGTGGAGAACGAATCTGCAGAGGTCAGAAAGGCGAGAAAGACCATCGACAAGGCAGTCGCCAAAACCACGCCCGAGAGCCCAGGCCAGAGTGGTTTGGGGTGGGTCAGAGAG
Source organism: Mesaphorura yosii (assembly GCA_009869945.1). Lineage (NCBI taxonomy): Eukaryota > Metazoa > Arthropoda > Collembola > Poduromorpha > Tullbergiidae > Mesaphorura > Mesaphorura yosii. The sequence continues at coordinate 27,229 of WIXG01000321.1, read as the reverse complement.
TGGGCAGAAAGCGCGGCACAACAGAGAACATCATCTCCTGGTCAGTTAATTTTTTAGTTGATTCCTTCATTAGAAACTACCAAAGTTGAAAATTAATTCGCGACTTGACTCCAGATACCAGTCCCGAACTGGAAACGCGAGGCTTCTTGAACGACACGGAGAATTTGGTGTCTGCGTTGCAAAGACGAGTGTCTGGGAAGTCAGAGTCCAGGAAGAGTCCGCGTGAAGTAGAATCAGATAGAACGGCAGCCCGACAGGCTGGACGAAGCGAGAAGGTAACGTCGAGAGTGAGTCCCGTGTGCCGAGAAGGCTCCGTGCTGTCTGACTCGGGCTATGCGCTCGGCTACGCTTCGGACAGCTCAAACGACGGTCGTGTATCGAAAAATCCTGTGAAATACAACAGGGCTTTCGCGTAAGTATAAATGCAGTGTCACGACACGAGAATGTGGAACGAATTTGTTTAATGCCGCCTTGATATGCGTAACCTTTGTTGTGTAATTCGCACAGAATTCGCCGAGGCCGAGTGGTAGGCTACGACTCAGACAACTGCGTAACTCGTCAAAGTATGGCGCTGTCCTTCAGAGGCGCCTCGCCAAGGCCGCAGCAGCACGAGACCAATGCATGCAGTGCGGGACCGCACTGCTCAAAAGCCCTCCCACCTCCTGCCTTTTCAAGAACAGACGGAGGCCGTTTCAGCCTGCGTGCCCCGAAGGCCAAGCCGCCCAACTTGCCCTGCCAGCAGAGAGAAGTTCCCCTGGCCAGCAGCTACTGCTTGGGACAAAGGCCGGTGAATGCAGCAAGAGTCGGTTCAGGCCCCACGACGAAGCAGAGACTCTCATTGACACCAAATCCTACTCGAAGAGACTTCGGAGGAGGACGGAGCAATTCCACGCTCACAGCGAAAGAGGTTGAGCTTGCTAATTGGAAACGCCGAAAGAACTACGATCCCATGAAAGCCGCACAGGCTAGCCACAAGAAAGTTGAGACACCTGACAAGTTTTGCGAATCGGGGTCCGAGAGTCCAGGCGAAGAGATCTCACAGAGGCAAGTTCACAGCACGAAATAACCTCGCAAACCCAATATTCAAGAAATGGATTACTGATTGAACTGATTTGTTTTACAGAGTTCGCACTCCGCTTTACAAAAGCGCGCTTGTGAATTCTTCGTCCTTCACTCCGAACGCTCGCAGTCCGCAGGAGTACTACGTGAGTGGAAACTCGGACGACGAAGATTCGAACGAAATCACGAGCAGTCATTCTAGTTCACCCACAAACATGTTGATGACGCGATCTCTTCACGGGGAAAATCATTCCCAACACAGTATTACTCGACCCAAAAACAAACTTGAGGTGTGTGACTAATTTCTTGATCAACCAGTGACTGCAGTACCTTTTTCACTCATACTTGGAATTTTTGTTGCAGGCGTTGGACAGTTTAGTCATTTCAACTATTCACAGTTTGTCCGTCAAAGTGCGAACTTGCTCCAGGCAACTCCTCGAAAAATTGCAGTACGCCTTTTCATGACTTCTGAATTTGAATTGTATGCTTAAACTCAAGTAAACTTATCTTTTGTCTGTAGGGTCCACTACAATGCAGACGAGAACGGTGCCTTGCTAGAGGAAATGGTCACGCAGCTGAAGGACCTGGAAAACGCGACGTCTCCGACGAAGACCACGTCACGAGAACTGTCTGGAACCTTAAAGAATCTCAAAAAGATAGAGCAAGTCATTTTAGGTTAGTTCCTGCCCTCCCTATGCTAATTAAGTCTGCCTAATAATGATTCCTCCTTCATTCGCCGTCTTTCATTTCATTCGCAGTGCTGGACCGCGTTCTATGCGAGGATGAATCTGACCCAGCCTGAATATCAACTAGCAACTAGCGTAAAATAGATTCGAGTTATGAATAAAGATTTATAAGAATTCAAAGGAATTAAAATGAGAGTTTATTTGTGCTAAAATGTTGTCTGGTTCCATTTAGTCCATTTTTGAACGTCTTCGAGTTGTGAACAAAGCCTCATTTGTGGTAATGTTTCCTTGCTGGCATGCGTGGCGTTGCCAAGTTCAAGGGAATTCTCCTGTCATGTTGTTGGTTTCGTTTTTCGGTTTGTTCAAACGGCTGAACCGGTGACAATGCAGCCGTGAAAGTCAATCAACAGTGAATGTGAAAGTTTGCAAAAGTTCAAAGCAATAATTGCAATTGTTAGCGTTTTGATTCCTCTAAGTGCATGTTACAATGTCCAAGATAAAGATTAAGGAGATCATTAGCTTCAGCAGCGAAGATCCCGTAAGCACCCAGTCGCCTAACTCTGTTCCTGGATTCTTTGATATTTGATGGTCGCACTAATTTGTGATTGATACAGGCCCACCCTGCCAGCAATCTCCTAGAAAATGCGACATTCAGAAAATGGAAATGCAAAGAATGTGGGGAAGCGGAGGCATGCGTGTTATTCCAACTGGAAAGTGCTGTGTCAGTTACAGGAATTGACATCGGGAACGAATGCTCAGCCATGGTCGAGGTAGAATACTAAATTCAGATTGCCCATGTATTCGGTTTTCATGAACCTCTAATTGTCCTATGTCCTAAGCAGGTACTTGTTTCCCGATCTGGCGATTCTTCGAAAGCATTTCACACTTTGCTGAGTGCTGTGATGTTGATGAGTCCACTCGAGTCCAGGGAGCTCCAAAATCGTAACCGAGTAAGAATGTTTAGGAAGGACAAACTGGACAAATCGGTCATGGCTGAGAAGTGGGATATTATTAAAGTGGTGTGCACGCAGCCCTACAATAAGCACACCCAATACGGGCTGTCGTTTGTCACTTTCTTCAAGGATGTCGACGTGAACGACAACACTCCCAAGATTGGCTCATTTGCGATTCTACCATTGTCTGAGGAAGAAGCAGACAGTCCGAAAATGGGAAGTTTATTTGCGAAGAAAATGGAGTTGCTTCCTTCGAAAGGTATATAAATTAAATAAGGCGCTTAACCAGAATAATTTTAATTCGATTGATTGCATAGATAAGGAGAAGGAGCTGACCCCATCATCAGCTGTGCTATTAAGGACTCCTCCTTCAAGTTTCTCGTTCGGAAGTGGAAGCAGAGTTCATGACCTAATGTCCAAGCCCAAGACGAAGCCAGCAGCAGTGAGTAAGGATGACGAGAACATTGATCAGTCACTTTCATCCTCGTCCAAAGCAAACCATGCAAAGGCTTCAGTTTCTAAAAACGACGACATCCCAAGCACCAGCAGCCAGTCGAGTGGGAAGGCGGCTTCCAGCTCTCCCTCGGCATCGCAATCAGCGAAGAGATCAGCAGGATCAAAGCCAAGTAAACCTGTACAAAAGAGGAAAAAGAGAACCAAGCCATTTAACCAGTTGCTCAGTGATGTTACATTTGTCCTGAGTGGATACGAGAATCCCTACCGAGGAGACTTAAGGCAGAAGGGCCTGGACATGGGGGCAAAGTGTAAGCCCGACTGGAACTCGTCTTGCACTCATCTGATGTAAGCAATCAAATTCATTATATTCTCCGCTATGTAGGGATAAAGTATTCATTTATATTTAGATGTGCCTTCGTCAACACTCCAAAATTTCGGCAAGTGAGAGCTGCAGGAGATGGCAAAATTGTCACCAGTAAGTGGATTGAGGAGTGCCACAGAAAGAGGTGTCGGCTTCCTTGGAGAAGGTATTCGCCTGTGTACTTCGCCCACTTCACGGAGCCGTTTGAACTGAGTCGTGTTGTGCAACTCTACAGGTTCTCTACCGATCGAAACGATCGGGGATCTGACAGCGAGGAGGAAGTGTACGCAGAAGGCGACGACGAAAGTGAAGCATCGGGTGACGGCGATGAAGATTCTGAGCAGGCTCCTTCCAACTCTTCCTCTGATTTGAATACTGCCCAAAAGCGGAAGAGAATTCAAGTGCTCGAATCCTCATCCGATGAAGAAGCTCAGGAGCCGCCGAGTGCAAATGTTGAGCAGGACTTGTACGGGGCAGACACGGACGTCGACGAAGACCCCAGAAGCGATTCGAACCAGCCGGGCAGTATTTTTGCGTCCACCGTGTTTTACATTGATCCAGAATGGTCTCTGCTTCAGGCTGAGAAACGAAAGGAAATCATCCAAATAATCGCAGATGGCAAAGGGTAACTAATCATACTAATCAATGCATAATTACCCTGTCCAGCGTTGTTGATCACATTTTGTTTGAACACAGGACCGTGTCGTCAAATCTGCATGACGATGTTGATTACCTCGTGACTCATCAAACGGATTGGAACGAAGACTTTTCTGAGGTAGGGTACCTTCGCTTTGACAGTGTAGTTTGAAGGGTCCATTTGAGTCGTCAGATGCGCAGGCTATTTACTCAGAATGCCCAATCTGGTGGCACCGTAGCTTGTGGCTATAAAACTCCCATCTTTTGTTGAATGTCTCATGTTAATGCGCACAAGGCTTTTGTATTATTGCACAATTCTGTAAACTTTGTCAATAACGAGTTTTGGAAACAAACTTTCATCATACTTTCATGTGGGTAGACCTTGTGTGTACAATATTCTGCTGCAGATGCCCCACCCGTTCAAATCTTTTCATTCGTGAGCTCTACCTGATCAATCCGTGCGCTTTCCCCTGTCTGCCTGCAAACGAGTGCATTTGAGTGTAAAATTGTGGCTATTTAATTTGAAACAGTAGCAAAGCTCTCTGCTTAATTAAATCTTTATAGCCTACTTTCTTCCTTCCAAATCATCGTTGCCAGTAAGCGATTAGAAGCTGCAGTGTGGCTGAGTGACGCAGATGGCGCAATGACAAACCCGTATTTGTTTTATCCAGTTTAAGTTTATACGCTTCAACGCGTGCCGAGTCGTCTAATTTAATAATTGAAACCTAAGCTTTTAGCTTTCTGTGATCTTTTACGGTAAATTTTGCTTATATTTTTACTTAGGCTCTTTCGGATAATCCCAACATCACAATCGTCCGTGGTGACTGGATTACAGAGTGCAACAGGAAAGGCGAAAAGGTTCCACTAAACGAGTCGTTCACGGTCCTTCCAAATTGAGAATCGATAGTGGTTCTCGAATTCTCGACCATTATTAGCTCTATCGGCTGCTATCAAGAGGGCAAGTTTGTCCAGCCTCATGCCAGCATGTCAGGGCGCAGAGCAGAAATATAATATATGCCTTTATTCTTCACGTATTAATTTTGTACAACGTAATTCTTGCATCACTCAACCATCAACTTTTCAGTGTGAAACTTCCAAGTAAATACCCGAATCCAATAAATCGAAAGTATTTTTTGAAATTGTCTGTAACTCTGCAATGACTTTGCTAGTTTTCACGACTTGTAAAATAGTTGAAGATCATCCACAATTTTCACAAGTCAAATGACGTTCGGCAGACTTGACACGAGCAAAATCGTGTCACACATGCACTGCGTCCAAAGTCTTGTAACTCGAGAAAGTTGAGTCAGACTTTCCCCTGGAAAAGTGGAATGGTGTCGTCCTTCTCCTTGTTCAAATATATAAAAGTAATTTTGAGCAGCCTGCACGAGTCACGAGTCTGTTGGTCATTCCTCTTCGTCCTCGGACTCCGACTTCTTGCCGCGTCTGCTGCTGCTTGAAACTGTCATCCCAACCGCAACAGAGTTCAAAAGCCAGAAACTTGCACTTGCGGAAGGAATTTTGCTGTCGGTTCTCAGCAATTTATGGTTTTTATTTGAATAATGGACACCTCTCCGCATCACAATGAAGCAGCAAGCGAACAGAACAACGCGTGCTGGCAGACTTACTCAAGCCCCTATTTAGTAGAATTCGTCGTGGCTTGGAATTATCAGATTCGTCGCCCATAATTTGGTTATTTGCGTCTCAATTTCGGGAAGGAACGTCAGCAACTTGATTGGTTCATAATTCGTATTTGGAGTGAGATCACGTCTTTTCGAGTCTCTCCGGATTCCTTGAAACCTAACAAACCATGCAAATATTCACGTTCGTCAATTCGTCTCCGGTTGGATCAGGGACTCGGAGTGCGTTGTTGACTCAGTAGATCCCGAGGGACACCATCCAAACGACGCCGACGTCAATGCCAAGTCAGTGTGGGATCTCATTTGGATGCTGCAAATTACGCTTTGTATTGTCGTTGTTGCAAATTGCATTTGCACACTGAAATGTATGTCACGGACGTCCATTGTGTGGCCCAGCCCGCATTTGTAGCATATTTCCGCCAGACAAAGCGCGTGCTGCGTCCTTTCACGTGTGCCGAAATGTTTGGGACGGAGTTTGATAATTTTGAATTGCGGAATTCTTTCTTCTTGCACGCTTGCTCGTTTCCTGTTCCACTCGGCTCGTGTGCGACATGACAGAAGACAAATCGCTTTTCCAAAATCATAAATGCAGGACGGGACACATTGAAAAGAGTGGCGAGAGGAAACAAGAGTTTTGGTGAGGAGACGGAGGCTGCTCCGAGTCAGACTGCATTTTCACCGCTCCAAAATCGCCAACAGGATTCAAGCCACACGAGCCAGCTATAACGTTGATCAGCCACCATGAAAACAAGTGACAAGATATACTGGGATGAATTATTCAACTGATGCAAAGTATGCAATGGGCCGTGTTTGATATTTTAAAGCTTGTAGAGCGAATCGAAAGGCTTTTCGACCGCAGCGCAGAGAGGATTTGTACGCATTTGTCATCTTTGGCGCCTGGAGTTGAAGTTGACAGATCATTGACGACCGACATCCAGAATTTCATCAATTGATAATCAAGAGGAATTTGTGCCAAGATTTCGATTAGGCAGTTAGGTGAATAAAATTAATGATCGCGGGAGCAGCATTCGCCAGAGAGAGCGCAAGGCAAATGCAACAAGTCAAGCGAATAACGAAAGCAAATGCGAGATCGTAATGACTCTGATCACATTAGCGTGATGGCGTCGTTCAGCATCAGAGATCATGCGAGTTTGTCGCAATCACGAAGCTTTGTCATCGGCAGCAATTTCGAAGAAGATCTGCGTCTGACACCGCAACCCATTCGTAATCGAATTCGCTCTACATTCTCACTTTTCACTTTTCACGTGTTCTTGGATATTACGTTTCTACTTCCATTTCCACACAAAGCGAAAGTGTCTTTTTGCAAATTGCAATCATTACGACTGCCGTCGACCTTCGCAAATTCGAAATTGAAATTCGTCAGGTTGAATTTCCAGCTTAGGATTCTAAATTGCACAAGGTTGCAGGCAGCCAATCACTGACAGAGGCATTTACCAAACCAATCTTGAAGATTAGCATGCAGATGGCCAGAAAACCGCATGACGGTGAATACCTTTGAAACACACGATTTTGCTTCGTCGTCAGCAATTCAGCCAGCCGTAATTCGACTGTGAGCAACTCAAGCGAAGGACGCGGATCAGTGCGACAGAATTCAGCCTGCATGTACGGCACCTGGACCACACACAGTCCGGAATAATGGGCGAATGTGCCTGTCCTGATTCAAAATTCCATGAATATAAAGCACGACGAATAGAAAGTGCGAAATGAGAAGTGCATTATTGTTCTACAGTCTACAACAACGAATCACACACGCTTCAGCTTGAGCCTAGGTTCTGAATGGATTTCTGGTGTTTCACAAATTGTATTTTCTGTTTATTTAAATGGGTTAAAAATCCTCACCACTTGAAGTGAGGGATTCCAGAAAATTGAGGCCTTTGAAGGCATTAATGCTCTAATTGGAAGTCAAATTCCCTGAAAGGCAGCGGGCAATGTTTTCCACGTTGCGTGGTGAAAGCCTGCCTGCCTTCTTTCTTCTGATTTTGTTTTGTTTCTGGAAGAAGTCTGATGCCTGAACTTTTTAATGGCTTCTTGTTGAGCGGAAGGGAAAACTCATTAAAAAAACGTGGGTCTGGAAATAAAAAATTACGTCAAATTAGTGAGTTTCTAGAAACAGCGGAATGAGTTCCCATTTGTACTTGTATCATTTTATGCATGGGAATTAGTCCACGTAATTGCAAGCTTATGACGACCTCCACGCGTGGCGTGCTGTGATTCACTTTGTACGCCGTGCTCTGCCGGAATAATTTGCCAACTCACAACACAGCGGCCTCGGAGAAGGCAATTTGATTCGCGGAACTCGTTTTCTTTTCTCCTTTACAGTCTCCAATCCTGGCGTCAAACTTAATTCTGCTCGTTTCTTCAGTGGCAGGTCTTTAATTATCTCAATTCTCGGGGTGCGAATTCTACAAAGCTACATCTGCATTCGCGGAACTTGATAACCGACGCCAGCCGCTGAATTTGAGCGAAATGAATGGCAGACGACTCCCCACTTGAGTCTTATTACGGCGTGGGTGGCAAGATTCCACGGATGACGGAGGGGCTTGGCAGGTGAGCAGCAGAATTGCCTGTGCTGTGCTGTTTCTTCATTCCTCGCCGTTTAATTATTTGTACAAGCGTGATTGTCTCACGATGAAAATTAATTAGGCGAGACAACAACACGGCGATGGTCGACAAACTTTGCAAAAACAATCATGTGGAATAATTGGAGTCGTAATTTAATTTAATAATTGCAGTTGTGTGGAAATGTTTCCTAGCCCGAAATCCCCTGCTTATTTATAGCAGTATGAACGCGAGCCCCAAAATGAAAGAAAAACAATGGAAATATGAATCGAATGAGAACGTGCTGAGTGCTTATGGCTGGCGTGGCGTGTGTGTGTTGCCTGCGCTGTGCGTGACTCGCATGCACAATGCGTACCCAGCTCATTATTTCCCAGTTGGAGTCTCATTGTTCCAGGCTCACAGCGCCTTCCATTGTGCAATCAGCGACAGCGGAGCGGATAAGCTGGGCAGGAAAACTTTGCCGGTATTTCAAAACACTTGGACGATTTGAAAAACGCTTTGTGAATTTATAAGTCGGGAACTCGCAAGAAGTTGACGCGACGCACCAGCCTGATCGAGTTTTGAAATGATCGAACACCTGGACGGCCAATCTCTGCCTGGACCCGGCCATAAATTCAGAACTTTCTGTGGCCACTCCGAACGCAGCCTGCGTCAGCACTGAACGGTTTATCAACATTGAATGTTGGACCTCAAATTCCATATTTTGCTATCCTTCCGTCGACAGATTGGAAATTTATTCACGTTCGAGCCCGCTTATCGCATCGCTCAAAACGTTTGTCTGCTTTATCAGTTGAATCGTTGCGAGATTCTGATCACATTAATTCCTGCACGTACTTCCACTGAAAATTAAATTTAACTTTAATTTTCCCATCCCAATTTAAAACTTTTGTAATGTGGAAACTTTAAATGATGACAATCAGTTCAGGCCCGTGCTTCGGCTTCGTGGCTTTTGAAGTCAAAAGAAAAAGTTTCCGAGCCAAAGTTGCAAAAAGGCTGCAACCGAACCTAAAAAATTCTCTTTCGCGCAGTTTCTCAGAAAAATAGTTTCAGTTTCGCATTTTTGGTTTCAGCTGCCAGCATTTATCGGTTCTAAGAGATGAAGAACAAATGAACCTGCTGATTTTAATAAGGCGAAAGAAGTGAATTACGGGCCCGTCTCGCTGCACGCTCTCGCCTCCAGCCCACATTGCTCCAGGTCTCTCGGTGCGAGTGGATTCAACACAGATAGAAGATGAAAGGGAAATATGCAAAATTGCAATCAGTCTATTCAAAAGAATCCCGTCGATTAACAGAATTCAGATTCAGCGCTCTGCTCCTCGCATGAAAGATGAAGTTAAATCGCTCGTGTTTATTTGGCAAAACGGAGAAATCTCGTCTACAAGAAGTCATTATCTTCGTTTTTTATTCTCAAATCTTTCACCCGCACGGCGAAATGTTCGAAGATTTCTGTCGGATGCTGGAATTACAGTACAGCGCACAGCGGCGCATTAAATTTCTTATTGCCGCTCTCGTGGATGAAGCAAGTCGCTCGTATATTAAAAAAGTATTCGGTTGAAGTCGAAGTCGGATAAATGTTTGACTTTGCCGGAGTGGCAGAACTTTTCTTTGTATTTCATTTTTGCATTTAAAATGAGCGCAGCAGGACCAATAATAAAGTTACCACAAAGTTTTCAGTCACTCTTAACAGGCTTGGCGTCTTGACTTGATAACTTGCAGCGCGATCGGAGACGAAACTGTGCACCTCGACGGGTCGAAGGCAGGTGACGCTCCAATGCAGGTTTCTCGACGAATAGAACGAAATGAGTGTTAATTAAAGACTGTCTAAATGTAAAAGATGCAGGCGGACGCGAGACGAGGACGCCTGCTTCTTTTATTTATTGTTGTTGAGCACAACCCCGTGAGTGAGTGGAAATGGCAGGAGAGTTAGAAGTTAGTAGTAAGTGACTGAGTGAGCGTGGAGCCGAAGAGAACGCGCCATTTCTCTTCTCTTTCCTCAATTAACCAAATGAAAGGATCTAATTAGTCTCATGAAATCCATGCATGAAATCTTGCATCAAATTAGACGGCGAGAGAGAAATGAAAGAGATTTATCCGAAAAGTAGCGCACTAAACAAGCGCAATTCCTTCCGCCATTCTCATTTCTCTGTTCTCATTTCGAAATTTCTTTCGCACACACTTTTCAGCCGCCTTCTCAAGAACGCCGTCACGCGCCAACTTTGTATGGTTTAATTAAGAAACAAGAGCCGCGATAATAAAGACCACCCCTTCGAGACGGTCCATTCAGACGGCCGGCCTTGACGGAAGATCGAGATTTATTTCGGAATTCGCATCAGATTTTTTTCGCGTTATTAAATGCACGCGTCCGCAGTTTGCAAACTTCTCATTTGTTTGTGTGACTGCGCCTTTCCTTTCCTTCCAGCAATTAATTCTCGCGAAAGGATAATTTATTTCTCATGTTTCGCGTGTCTCATCTTCATGTTTCTTAATCCCGTATGCCTCTCTGGCGCTTCCCGCTCCTTGCGGTTTCTGATCCGCGCTCCTATTTCGCAAATGCCCGAGAAACCCGGCCACGGGGGAATTGCGAGACTCAAAGAAAGACTTGAATTTTATTATTCCCGTCTTAAAGTGCAGCCTGCTCGTTCCTCTTCGCGAACTTACATTTTTGATTACGATTTCTCTGAAGATCTTTTCTACCAATATTTCATTACGAATTATATTACGTTACTTGGACTCTAATCTCTCGCCTCCCGGCTCAACTCTGTCTCTCCTCTCTTCAATTGAAAATCAAATCACAGAAGCAAAGATTTCGGTTTTTCAATTACGCGGGCCATGATTACTGAATGCTGGCGCCCGGCACAGACGAAGACCCTCTCCGGCTGCTTGCCACTTTGCCCGAGTCGGCATTCACGCGCCTCACATTTCCTTTCTGATTCCCGCAGTAATTTACTTCGAATTTAATGGAGCCTTGTGTGTGGGTTTTGCAGAAAATTAAATTTTGTATTTGGTTAAGTTCGAATGGCTCACCTTTCATTCGTGCATGCACGTGGGAATCAGGCATTAGCAGAAAATTAAGTGAGAATGGAGTTATTATCAGGGCTCATGTGAGTATAAAGTTTCTAATTTAAATTTCGCCAGCCAACAGTGAGAAGTGCAGGCAGCAGAGAAGCGGCGTCTGACTGTCTTCTGCATGCCATCGCCAGCGTGTGCACATTTCCTGTTGCAAGGTTGAATTCGGCAGCGAACGAGAAAACAGAAAGTGCTGGCCTGCCCACGGCTCTTGTGAGGTGGTTTTGCACTCTGCTCAGCCACACGCTTGCTCGCTTTCTCGGAGTACAACCGGGCCGCTCTCGCTTGAGTTTCACGGTCGCGTCCATTTGGAAAGTCTCAACCCTCAGCCGAGGAGAGGAGCAGAGCGGAGCGGAGAGTGAGACAGATTTTGTTTCGGTCTTGTGCCATCCGCGTCAGTCGCTGCAGAAGAGTCGCAGTCGTCGTCACCACCTCACAACCTCTCTCGGACTCTCTCACTTCGTAATTGAACGCGCATCAATGGTCAGCGCCGCACTTCACTTCGCCCTGCTGCTAATTTGGGTTTGTGAACTGCTGGCCCAGCGTCCGATCTCCAATTTTGGTTAATGTCAGACTCGAAACAACAGCTGTGCTATTTTCCGCTTTGGTTTTTGACTTGTGAGTCTCATTTAAACCGAAATAGGCACAGTGAACAGTAAGCAGACACAATTTGCTGAGTGAGCAGTAAAACACGCGCACGTCGGCGAGTGTGAAATGTAATCAGAACGTGCTCAGGCGGCTCAGACTCGGAAGTTACACTTTAAAGAGCTTGTGTGCAGTGATTCGAGATTTACAACACAAAGGCCGATGTGATGTGAGCGATACAGAGCGGAAAACTCATTTCATTTTTATGGAAAGACAAAAGGAAACAGTTGCTTCGGTCTCTCCGTACTCCGGCGCTGCCGCTATTCTTAGCCGCGTGGCGAGATAATGCGCGACGTGATGAGCACAAGTGGCGCACGGATTTGGTGGCTTGATTACTGAACCAAGCGAACCTCGCCTCGCCTGCATTTCTGTCAACATCAGTTTTACGTTTGTGTTTTGCCCCTCCACTTGTTTGTGAGCACAAGTGGCATCGAGAGCCCGTGCTGTCACAATCAGCGTCGGCACAGAGAAAGTAGAAACAGAAAGCAGTGCGAAACTCATCTCCACTTTGGAACGACATAAATGAGACTAAATTATCCAACTTTGCTTCTTCTGAGCACAGTACCTCTCCTGCAATCAGCAAGCAATGTGTGTGTGGACCTCCACACAAACAAGCTTCAAGCTTTCGGTAAGCAAGTACAGCACACGAGAGAAAGTGAGAAAGTAGTTATGATTTTAATTATCATCAACCAAAACTTTTAGTTTTAGTGAACATGAAATTATTCAACGACCTCTCAGCCGCTCGCATTCGTACACACGAAACATGTGCGTGTGTGTGTGTGTGTGATCGCATCAAAAGCGAGCACAAATGCTAAATTTGGATCGAAACGATGTGGCATCACTTAAGATAAGGAAAATAGTTTGTTCTGTCATAAGCGCTCGGCATGTTGCTGTTGCTCCAACGTGTACGACTACAACCACACTTTGGTTTCCCTGTCGGTCTTTCTCGCCACCGCCATTTGTTCTTTGTTGTAGCAGTCATGAGTCTTGACATTGTTGCTTTGCTGCACTTGCGGTCGCTTTTCTTTCTGGTCGAGTCATGACATGCCACGCCACAGCCCGGCCTTCAAGAAGCGGGCGGGCGGGCGTATTTGTGTATCGATTAAAGTGTCTCACCTCAACATTCATTAATCTCCGCATCTTCCGCGTGTGCTCTCCAAAGTCAGTGTCATGCCGTGCGTTTCTTAATTTACTGAGTCTCACACCACAATTAATACACGCCATACCACACCGGCTGCTGGCTATCTCGAACAAGCTACAAGAATTTGTGCACTTGTGTATTTGTGCCATGCCATGCCAGACTCGAATTTGCAAATTTGCATGCAAGATCCGTGCCCGATAGCCTTACATCTGTTTCTGCCAGGCAGGCGCCCTTTTCAGGGCACTCTGGGGCGATGTGAGCCACGACGGCGGTGAATGTAATTTATGGCTCTCTTTACAGTTTCGCGACAAGCAAAGCAGCTCCATAAAAGCGGACGTTTTGTCATAATCACGAGCGTCGTGTTTCACGAGCTCATTCACATTTCGCATAATTCACGGCCCACTGCACTCGGCAAGAAAACAAATTTGAATTTGGAACGCGAAGGATCACGCTGACCGGGCTTTGTTCTGTCGTCGTTAAATCCGCATGAGTTCTTCTCCTTCATGCCACCGAATTAATAAACTAGGCTCAGGGATTGAAGCGTCCACACTTTCCTCGCATTGCGTATCAAATGCGGGCTCGACAGGAGATAAGCAAGTAAAGCAAAACCAAGTTTATGAGGCATTCGGATGGCGATGATGGGACTTCGACGGCCGATTTCGCTATTTCGCATGTCAGAGAGTACTTGAGACGGATACGAGCCGAGTCATCATTAATTCCGTTGTAGTGGGCACAATGAGGCATTTATTGTTGTCATTGCCTGCAAGTAGCGAAGACTGAAGAGAGTGCTTGCCAATGGCAGATTCGTGGTGGCATTGTTTTGTGGTTGGTTTCTGAGAGCGGAGAATAAATGATAATGTCTGAATTGCATGGCACTCTTAATTTCCAGGCTAAAACGTTTCCAGCACGCAGGAGAGAGAAGAAGGCGTGTATTAACTTGCTTTCACATGCTCGCAGTAGGAATCGGTCTACACCGACAAGGCAAGGCAAAGCTCATTGTGCGAGAGCGCCCGTCAAATTAAATTCTGTTGAGCCATATGCAGATAAAATCAAAGATTAATGCTGCGTCCGTGCCTGCGAATTTAAAGCGGATCGACGCGAGCTCGGATTAAAATCACAAACAAGAGAAGCAGCTCGTGAGTCGGATTATACATGCGGGGAAGCAGGAAAGAAGGCTGTGCATGCGGTTATCAGCGGATTAATACTCGGCAAACACCACACTTTATTATTTTGCCTGCGAATGAATGATGATTATTTGCAAATTGATGGATGGATGGATCTCAGTGCCCTCGTCCCGGGTGGAGAGGATGAAGGCCCTGCCTAATTAAATCACCATCACATCACACTTCAAATTCTCCAGCACTCATTTGAATAATTCCAATTTCTGCCCGCACAGAAAATTTCACCTCCTCCTAGTTACTCTAAACAAGCATGTGGGCTTCAATTATAAATCGCCTCCAGCCTGAAAATAAGTTTCAGTAATTACGCTTTGATTGCTAGAAAGCATTCAATGCATGGCGATGGCGATAAGTGCAAAACAGCAAAACATTCGCACTGTGTGCATGGCCTTCTTCCTTCGAATTGAAACCTTTCGTTGAAACCACGCCCGGTCTTTCTGCTCAGATTTGGAGAGAGCGAAAGGTCAATATTTACGTACATACACAAAATCCATTTTGAAACAAAGTTGACATATCTCGCCTGAACCGAACCGAGCACTTGATGAATGACCACTCGAGTTGGCGATTTCAATACGCGACATGCATCATGCGACCATGCCGTGCACACCGCAGCAGACCAAAGCTTTTGGTAATACGAGCGAAAAGTAAAGTGCACAGCCACCATTCGGAGCACCAGCCGTCGTCCGTGCATAAGAACGAGTAATCCTTTCCGCTTTCGCTCGCGGTCAGTTGCACATTCACACTTGCTTGAGCACGAGTGGACAGAATCTAAATTCCCGACTGCTGATACACTTTCACGTACGCGGTGCGGCTTCTTTCTCGGCCAAACACGCACACGCGCGCGGCTGAATTTCTTCTTCTGACGAGTTATTCGTCTGCCATGCTCACTACATGCACGGCAGCTGAGGAATGCCGTTGCTAGCTTTTTGATTGGCTTGGAGGAAAAGTTGAGCAATTTCTTTAATTAAAGATCAGAGGTCATCTCCCAGCCGTTTTGGCCATGTCAACCTCTCATTACTGGAGCTCAATCGGTGCTCAGCTTCGACAGCTCTTGACAACGGAGAGGTTGACTGGGGTGACTGAGCATCTTGCTCTTGTTCGTTTTATGGCAATTAATCTGTTGTCAACTGTCGGGCAAAGTGCACGGCACGGGAGTCATCCTGCCTCGTGTCGTGGATAGGGAGGAATTACACGTGTCGCTCTTTCTCTCCAAATAGGCCAACTATTATTCGGTAATTGAATTACTTTTCAGAGTACAAGTTGCCTGCCCTTTTCTTAAGCAGGAGAAAGATACAAAGATACAAGTTTCGTAGTCGCCAGCTACCAAACCAACTTTTCACTCTCCCGCTGCTGCGCTGTACTGTTGATATTCCGGCATCGAAGAAAGAAGAAAGACGCAGAGTTCGACACAACCTCACAGTGCTGACTGGGCTGCCTGTGTTTGGAAGCGGATTACAATTTACATTTGCAAGTGCTTCAAAAGCACTTCAAGTTAATTGATTTCGGAGTTTGATCTGCGACTCTTTCTCAGTCGTCGTCACGAAACCGTCGTCGTGTCCGTCGTTGACCAGCACGGAAGGCAGGGCACGGGCACGAGAGAGGGTAGATGACGGTTGACGGACAGGTAAGCACTCGTGACAGGTAGCCTGACGGTATGGGACGACCCGGCTGCGCGTGATTGATGTTCGATGTTCCGAACGGCGCGGATTTTGGAAAGCGCTTCGACAGTAGTCGGCATTCATTCCGTCGCTGGTATTTTGTTTGAATTCTGCATGGCGGAGATTTCTGGGCTGCGATCTCGTCCTTCGTGCCCACCTGCCTTGTCGCCCCGAGCAGCCGTCGCTACTTGCAGAGCTTCGGCTGTCTTGAGCCACAGTTAATCACGAAAATGAAAAAGTTGCCGTTGCCGGTGGACAAAAGTCCCGGCGGACAGACTGCAACTGTGACATTGACTGCATGCGCACAAAGGAGAGACGACATTCGACATTGCGCGGTTCCTTCCTGTTTTCGGTCCTCGCTTATCATCAGCATCGCAGTCTGCATGTGATAAAGAGTCAAGCAGTTGAGCCGGGCAGAAGTTTTTATGAAATCACTTTCCCAGTCCATCGATCCATTTCGGCTCGCACTTCCGAACGGAGAGTGACAGGCGCTCATGTCTCGAGTGTCCTTCTCAATAATGCAATGACGCGAGTGCTGGACATCATCCGTCTTGCTTCTGTCCGACTCAGAATGCAAATTCTGATTCGACCGGCCTTGGCGTAGAGTCAGTGGCCTTGCGTCATAATTCGCCAAAACTGTGCTACTACTGGTTGGAAAGGAATCGAGACTCTGAATAACGCGATTCTCTTTAAAATTTGTTTCTCGAATCTTGGAACATGACAACCGCACATTTATTCTCGATTTGCCCAGACTGACTGAGGCTTACTCGCGTATTAGCCGAGCACTCCACTTGGGAATTCTTGCCAAGTTCACATGGAAGGAATAGGAATGAAGGAGCCAAGCACAAACTAAGAAATTCAAATTGGGAGTTTTGATCTTCTGACGTTCGTGTTCCCATTTCTCTTCTTCTTTCTCCGGCCGTTATCTACTGAAAGTGAAGAATCGTTCGCCTCTTTTCTGAATTTTGATTCCTTAATCTTAGTCCGCCGTCGCAAGACGATCAGTGCATCGGCGCTCATGCTGCTTCCATTAGTATGCATCGCATCCACCATCGACAAAGCCTGATCGTTCATTGATCACGTAGGCTATTAACAATATGGCGCCTCTCAATCCTTCCAAGTCAAGCCCGATTGCTTTTTCATTTCATGTGCAAATGAGTCGTATGATCGCTATTAATAAGTCAAGTCTCAAAGTTCCAGAAGGGAGAGACCCCAGTCGTTTCAAGAGCTTAATATTTCAATTTGCTTCTTCCACAGATGCGAACATTTGTCAGGATACACCGTCCTCGAACCTTGAAGCTTCTTTGAGCAACGTACGCGTCAAAAGATCTGAATGTGATTAGACAATAATTCAACTCCTGAAAAGTGATTCTGAACAAGACAATCATGCGTTGGCTATTGCGTGTGTTCATTTGCTCGAGTTTGTGTTTGTACGCGTTAAGTGACAGTTGGACCCAAACATGAAAAACACAAAAGGTGTCAGACGCTTCTGCTCTGTAAAGAAAACATGATCTGTGAACTCTGGCTCTTTTGTTACGCTGTTACTCTCGTCAAATTACCACTGAACACTGCGACTTTCTCACCAGATCAAGATGAAGATGCGTCACTCTGATCCATTCAGTCACTCGGACAGTTTCAGTCTTGAGCTGGACGGCTTTCAGTCGTCCTCGTCGAATCACCGAGTCGACGGTGTTGGTGTTGATGGCGAGGTGATGTACGGTGATTACGGCGAGTGGAGCAGCAGCATCAGCAGCACGAGCACTTTGGACCCGACAGCAGCTGAGAACGAAGGAGGGAGCCGTGTTTTTGTCGACGGAGTAACAAATGGTGATAATGACAACTTATTCTTCTCTGAGAACAAATCGTCGTGGCCGTCTGCCAACACAAACAGCTCTGCCACACGCAGTTCCGAGCCGATTGTGAACATGTGGGACTCGTTCTCGTCGTGGTTCACGCAGGACGAGCCTTTACCCTCCCGCTACGCCTCGTCCTCATTAACGGCGTCGGCCGAGCGAAGCCCTGAGCCCATCTCCCTGGCGTCCTCCTTCTTCTTCAACGAAACGCACTATCGGTACGAGAGCAACAACTACGAACAGGTGTTTGGCTTCATCGACGACGACTCGGCGACCTTCGTCCAGTACGACAATTACGGGAACGAGACGGGTTTCGGCTACAACTGCACCTGGAACGACACCTGCCCGGACGTGGGCCCCCACCAGCAGAACTACTGGGCCCTCCTCCTCGTCCTCTTCCCCCTCTTTACTGTCTTTGGAAACGTCCTCGTCATCCTCAGTGTCAAACGGGAACGCTCCCTCCAGAACATCACAAATTACTTCATAGGTAAAGGACCAATGCCTACTTTAACCGATGCCCGACTGCAATTTCTCATAATTTTCGCTCACTCTGACCTGTTTAATCTTGTTTAGTGAGTCTCGCCGTGGCGGACCTCCTCGTGGCCATCGCCGTGATGCCCTTCGGCGTCTACGTTCTGGTAAGCCCAAAATCTCACGTTTTCTCTCTCGTTAATCGCCGCAAATTATAAAGAGCAAATGGCATTGAGTTGTTCCACATTACAAAGTAGCGAAGAGACGCAGCTGGAAACGCACAGATTGTGCAATCATCAAAGCTCTTGGCTAATGATGCTAATTAAACGCGGAAGCGAAGCTGAAATCCCGCCCTCCGACCGCCGAGGTCGGAACGGCGGAGCGTAAAATTCGTGGAAATTGAAATTGTATTTTAACCTCATTAGCATTTGATTCCTGCTTGTAATTCCCATGTCTTGAAATAATCTCGTCAATTCTTGTAAGCTTCTTACGAACCACATCCGCAAACTCCTTCACTTTCTTCTCCTGAAAATGTTTTCAGGGAAGAAGCGACTCGTTACAGATTCGACACCGATATCACTCGAGCAGAGAAGAAAAGTTAAAATTAGACTCGAGCCAGAAGGCCCAATTAAATTGATTCCTTTACTTTCAAAGATTAACTTCTTCCTTCCACACACGGCGCGGTAGCGGTCGCGTCAGGCTGACAGCGGCCGTTCACAATGAGAAGTTTGCTAACTTTTCAATTTCGGTTCCATTAAAAATAGCAAAAGTTTGGTCTCATAACGTCATAACCGAATTCATCGTAATTTCATCTTCATTCCGGGCACATGTCGCTCATGCGAGCGGAACCCACGCGAGAAGCGAAAGAATTTTGAGGTTAACTTTAAGAGGCTCCTAAGAATCTGGTTATGAATACAAAGACATACGCCACAAATAGCGAGGCGGCGTACGAAACGCGTAATTTAATTTAATGAGGAAGCGCATAAAAGGAAAAGTTCACTTATTACGCTGGCAGTAAAGTAAGATTTAATGGCTCAATAAGGTGAGTCGATCCGGCCGGAGACATAAGCAGTTTACATGTCAGCCTCATCTCGTCATCTCGACGCTTCATCCTTCGGGATCGGGGCTAGATTTGTGTTTGCCATTTGCAGGCGGGTGAGCAATAAAGACGTGATGCACGGATATTGCAGCCCATCAGCCAGCCCATCACCGTTATGCATACAGAGTAAACTGAATCAGTTTCACTCGAGATCGGATATGAATTGAATATCTGCGAAATGATATGCAAGCTACATTTTCAATTCGATTAGAAAACTGTCGCAAATATTCGTCTCGGGAAAGGTGACTCAATGCCGTCAATGTGAAGAAGAAGAACTTTGTCGAGCGTGCAACACAAACTGCATTTTGTTGGGCACTATTCAATTTTCTCATTTCTGCTCTCCATCTCCTGAACCCATTTCCTTTCTCCTAAATTGCTTCAGAGCCAGCAACCAGCGAGCACACACTCGCGTCTCGTCTCGCGTGTGTGCGTTCTTGATTCTGTGTGTCTTGAAACGAATATACACACACGACGCGTAGATGTTCAATTTCCAACTCTCCACAGAAAATAAGACGTATTGCTTAAGCATGCAGCGGTCGTTCTCATTCTCATGATTGAGCTTTCGATGATTGCGTTTCAAAGCACGTCGTCGTCGTCGTCCGCCGGCAAAGATAAATTTTTATGTCTTTATGCCCTGCACAAGAAAAGAAGCGGACAAGACAGCGAACTGAGAATGAAAGTCGGTTGATACTGAGACCCCGCTGCCAAAGTTGGGGCAGAGATTTAATTTCACATTACACTGCACCGTGCCATCACTCGAGACTCGTTTATAAACCCGAGTGCACAGTTTGCAGTGAATGCAATTCAGAAGAAGGCTTCTTGTGTACACGAAGGAGGCATTGTTGAATTACCCCCATTAGATTAGATACGATTTATGAGTGCACGCATTATGGGTTCATAATCATAAATAAAATGCGTTGAAGATAGCGGCTACGGCCACGGCTACGACTCCAGGCGGTCGCGGCCACCGCGTGACTGATGCCGGGGACACACGCAACTTTCGCATTTCCCGCGTGCTTTCAAGCTACGGTTGCTTTCACCGGAGGAGTTCATTAATAGTAAACGCCTAATTTAAGGCTGCATTTCTTATTCATGTCACCGGTCGTGTCTCGTCAGCACAAATGTCACGGTCGTACTCAAGCAATCTATTCCCATGCATTTTGCATGCCCCGCTGACGCTGACATCCGTTGGTGAATCATGCATTCGTTACCTTCTGACGGATGTGAAGAGACTGCATTCTTGACTCTGTTCGGATGAGTCGAGCAGCGAACGAAGCCTTTCAATCAGTCTCTGAATGGCTGAGCACTTGTGTGGTTTCTTTTTCATTATCCCGCAACGCGATTTGGGACTCCGAGCATTGGGATTATTTTGCCAAGCCTGAAAGGAATGCGGGGATGTAAAAGTTTGGATTTCTTTGCGAATTCTTTTGTGGGGCTCGGATCCTCATCTCATCTTCTGATGAGGAGGGCAGATCGACATTGATACTTTTATCCCAAGACAAGAAAATTCCTCTTCAAGGCTCCGTGGAGGAATGAATGGCCCACCGCGGAATCTCCGCCAGTTGAATAAAATGTGATTTATTTCGGTACAAAGAAATCTCGTCTTTATTTCTCTTTATTTCGAATTGTATCGGATTTCTCTTGTCGATGCCTTCGCGGAAAGCCCGCCCGAGTGGAGATGGATGTTTATGGCCCCGACTCGGGGCTTACACAAAGCCCCGATCGCACGTACTTTCCTAAATTGCATGTAAATAACAAGCAGAAGTTGTTGGGCTCTCGCTTAACCTTCTTCTTCGGTCATTACAAGGGCGCAAGTGAACGTACTACATTTCGGCCGACCTCAACACGGACGCTGACGCTGCTCGGTCACCGAAAAGCAAGAAATGCCAATGCGTGTCGTGTTCATAAAGTGAAGAGTCCTTTTGAGTGCGGGCCGGGCCGAGCCAGAAGGCCGACGGAGAAAAATCGCATTTGTATCCTTCCAGCCGGCGTTGTGGCGTGTCTCTGATGACTGAATTTGCACCGTACATCTTGCTCTATTATCTGACACATGAAGCATTCATCTTGCTCCCAAGACACGACGGTGCGTGGCTGCATGGGGCTGTGAACATGTGTCACGGCCACAGAATAGACTCTCTTTGTCTTTTCCCACTTGCTCAGCATCAGCGTCAGCGTAGCCTCGTTGAGACAATGCGCACCGCGGAGGAAAGCAGACAGGAAATCAAGACGCGCGGCTGCCTGGAGGGAGTCGTGCCGAGGACATAAATTTCTGTGACAAATTCGTAGTAAGAGTGCGTCATGCAAATGAGTCGGCGCGCTTCGCGTTGTTGTCGACATTGTGCAGCTCCACGCGAGGAAATTTCTCATTTTTAGAACCTTATTCTGAAAGTTCTCCCAGCGTCGTCATTTTTTAGATTTACACGAGTTCGCATGAGCTTGACTCGGGATAAACTTTAAACAAGTTGGAATAAATAATTTATCATCCTCTAAACGACTGCAAACGAGATCGAGATTGGAAATGAGTGAGTTGCCGCTCCCTTAAAGCCAAACTGCGGGAAGGCCTTCCGAGTCGGTTGCCAGAAATACTGAAATACTTTGAGTTTGCATAGTTGTGTGCTGACTCGCATGTGTTCGATGAAAATATTCCCATTTTTGTATAAACAAAGCGAAAAAGCAATAAAACGGATTTGGCAACACACAAAAACACAAGAAAAATCCTTTTGATGTTGTTCGGTGCAAGGAGAAGAAAGAGAAAGCAGCAGAAGCATGAAAAGAATTGTTCGGCTAGCTCAAGACGCGAGTTTCGTAATAAAAGTGCCAAACACAACACAACAAATGCATGAGAACCCGTACAGTCGAGTCTTTTGTGCGTTTTCCTTTGTCGTACTCCAACAAGCAATAACAACACACAATAATTGCATCTAAGAACCGAACCAGAAAGTCCAAAAGTTACAATCTTCGGTCTGCCAGTCGAACCACAAATCCATAAATCTCTGATTTACGCTCTCAATAAATCAGGGTTTATGCTGACTGCGCCAGCGCTAATCTCAAAATCTGCGTGGCCGCGGCAGCTTTAATGAAATTGACTGCCAGACAGATTCACGACAGAGTTGGGAATCAGCACGTGATTCAGAAACTTACAACTTTGTCAATGCAGTCACTGCTTACTGCTTATAGCCTTTGGAGTAGAATCATGGAGTTGGAAAGAAAGCAATTGAAATGTAATTTTCTTCGTGGTTTAAAAAAGTGGGACCAAATCAATCATTTCAGAGTCAACAAGTGTGCCTCCGTCAAATGTAAAAAACTTCAATTCCGACTTGGAAAAGTTAATGACTGCAGGCTCTTAATGCTATTGCTGCTCAGGCTTTTAGGCTTTTCATTCTTTGTGTTTCATTCATTCAGCGGTCCGCATTTGAGGTGGGCAGATTATGCAATACAGAAACTCTGCTGACGAGCGCTTCTCGCTGAGGCAAAAATTGAAGACGGTGCGGTGATTGAAGACATTCGCCGAAATTTGATTTTTAGGTTATATTTACAAGTGTCACATTATTTAAACATTGTACAAAATATTTGCTCAGTAGACGAGCAGGAGAAATTCTTAATATAAAGTTATGGACTTTTCTTTATGCTTCCTGTTGCAAATTTGAATTTATTATTCCGTTCATCCAAAACATCAGCACAGGAGACTGGCTGAAGGAAACACAACACGACTTGTTTTGTTCAATACATAAAATTCTAATTTCATTTTATTACTCGCGCTACGACGAACACGAATTTCGATGGCTGTGCCTACACTTCATTCTGCACATGTTGCGCCCTGATTTATGCAAAGTAGCATTGTTCCAATAAACAAAAATGCTGAACTGGAAACTTTTATTATGTCGATGGCACGACGAGCAAGACGCAAGGCTTCTGTCGTCGCCTCTCCCGTTCGCGTTCTATCATGCTTTGAACAGCAAACATTGCTCCAGCACAGCACTTCTCGCTAAACACGAATTGTAAACTCGTGCTACATTTTTGCAACATTTTTAGCTGTGGCTCACCGGAATCATTCATTTAGAAGCTCCGAGGCACGAATCCGCGTTCTTTTCAGTCGTGGGCTCAAATTTACTTTCACTAAAATTATACTCTTCGCAGAGTGAGACTGGGCGTGTTGATTACGTGCCACTGCGGGCTAAAAGAAGTATTTATCCAGTCTTTCGGGTTCACATCGTTTTCAATTTCAGGGCGCATTTAAATATTTGCATGTGCTGATTGTTCGCTGTCTCGATCTTCCGGACTCGCGAGTTTGGAGCGGACGTATGCGTATTTACTGAGGCAAAGTTCAAACTGTCAAATATGCAACCACAGCCCAAATTGCTACCGAGCGGATTACAATTTCTATTTACATCCTCATCCGAATTGATATGGAAATTAGGGGCTTTGGGGC
The DNA here is from genome assembly GCA_009869945.1 of Mesaphorura yosii. Taxonomy (NCBI): domain Eukaryota; kingdom Metazoa; phylum Arthropoda; class Collembola; order Poduromorpha; family Tullbergiidae; genus Mesaphorura; species Mesaphorura yosii. The sequence continues at coordinate 3,321 of WIXG01000321.1, read as the reverse complement.
CGTGTCAGAATTGCTTTGAACGAGCCGTAATATTTGTGGGATTAACTCGAATCGACGCGCATTACAAACTCGTCTTTCCGTAAATCAAAACAATTGCTGTTTGTGCAGAGCTTCGGAACTCCATTTCGGAAATATTTATTCCAGCAATGAAACTCCCCCTTGGAAGGTCGCCAGGTTGTGCGTGGTGGAAGGACGGCCGTCCCTAATCTGCCCATCGCATCTCGATCACAGCGCACCGGAACTCATTGCCATTGCGATCTCTGAAATGCTTCTGTGTGAGTTATCAGTGGAGCTCGTGTTGAAGGGAGAAATATTGAGTCGGTTGGTGCTTGGCCAGGAACTAATTAAACGATGGGGTTGAACAGAACTGCCGACATGAAGCAGGCACTCTGGCGCATGCTAGTGGCCTGGCCGCGGCGGTGTTGAGAGATGCCTGTGTTTATGATGGGAATTATGAATGATGAAGGACTGTTCTGGGACTCACAGTATGCTCTTCTCGTGTCAGATGCGATATTTGCTATTTGCTGCTGCGAGAGATCATAACTTCTGATAACTACAGCTGGAGAGGCAGTGTGCCTACGTAGCGACGCAGCGTTGGCGTGGCCAATTCCTTCTGCGACTCCTGCCTCGTGCAAAAGCTAAGCCTGAGCTCGGCTGAACACATGGGAGATGCCAACAAGCGAAATTCCGATTTCACGATGGCTTAGACGCGATGGCGTCGTGACGCATCTCGCGTAAGAACTCAACCCAGACACGGGCCAGGGCTGCTTTCGGGCAGCGTGCAAACGCCAGACTCCATTTTTAACACTTCTCAGCGGCCCGCGGCTGTCAGTGTCACCAAAGCTGGCTTAATTCTGACTCGGTGCGCCCACAACAATACTGCACAGGCGAGGAAGAATGATTTATCCTTTATTTGCCTGACTTCCTGTCAACATTTGTCACTTTTTAGCAGCATTTCATCTCGTTGCATCCGCTGTGTCAATTCAAATTAATCTCTCGCTAATGCCGTCCAAAGTGACGGCCACTCAGCCGTCTGCCTCGTGAAGCAGAGTTTGGCGCAGTTCTCACGCGTCAGCGGCCTGGAGCTATGGGAATAATTAGCCACCCAGCCAGCATTCGTCTTGGTAATTTCACGCCACAACAAACGAATGCTCTGGAATGCCCTGTTCTTTGTAATCCTCAATTATGACACCCTGTTGCCGGCATCATAACAGTCGTGTTGTAAAATCTTGCATGTAATTTGAGCCGTAATTCGTGTACGCGTACGAAAATATTCACAAGTTTGTTTTTACAACACCCGGGAGAATGGAATGGCAACAATTAAGCAAGAAATGTACATTTGGAGTGCGTGGCGTAGCATGAGAAGAATCCGTTGTTCGTCTGTTTGATCTAGATTGTTTCGCTACTGCCTGCTTTGAAGATTCCACTTGCGAGTGTCCCAAACTGGAGATTTGCATCCAGCTCAAAGCCGAGTGGTAATTCGAGTTAACCCCACACGCAAATGCCAATTGCTCTGCACGTGGTTGTCCTTCATTTGACTACTCGAAATTCTACGCCTTGAAACTGCGCGAAATTGTGCAGAAAGCCGCTGAGAGCTGACCGAATCATTTTCATGCCTTCTCAAAGGGTTTGGCGAGTGCACAGAATGACTTATTCTGGAGTGGTAATTGGACATCGAAGAGGAACAAAAACGGAAACCAGACTCCAGAGTAGTTAAACAGAATAATAAAAGAGAAGGTCTGCAAACAGCAATTCGAAATATTTACACTTTACTTTAACCCGACACTTAAGCCCCAAATAGTGATTTGCGAAATCGTCCTCCACGAGTTTTGTGTTGTGTTGCACGGAAGCGTAATTATCAGTTTCATTCACTGCAATTCATCGACGCTTGAGGCAAGGCAGGCAGAGCACGCGAGCAGTAAAAACCATTCAATTGGAGTCGTAAAAGTGCAGACCCACGCCAAAGCCAATGCTTTGCTCCGCTGCTGAATTTGCCATCGGACAAAGTGAAAGTGGTAATAACTTGGGCTCGGCGTCAAAAACGCTGAAGTTTACGGCGTGCACGATGCTCGAGACGAGAGTCGTGGAGTGTCTGCGAGTGCGCCCAGGCGGCTCTCCGGCCGAAGAAGCCGACATATGCGGGCAGGACTGTGCGAGCGTATAAAAATCTCAAAACTCAATAAAAATGATCATAAAAGCCATTTTGACTGAGTTCTCAAGTTTTGCGCACGATGCCAAATAAAATGCGGAGCAAAATAAAAATAAGAGTAGCTCTGCACTTTCCCACCAACTCGACGGCTTTCTCCGGCAAAGTGGAACGAATGAGTGACTGGAATTGTTTCGTGCCTGTCTTTTGAAGTGTGCTTTAATGCACTGATCCCTATCAAGCGACCTCCAAACTGGCTCAGCAATCAAAACAGAGAGACCAAACTAGAAATCATAAGCCCATTTGAGTTGCTTGATGCGCTTTTCTCGCTTTACAGCTCGTACTCAACTAAACAGTCTCAAATGCACGGGCAAATGGGATTGGCCCTTTCGTCTCTCGCTTGGTCCACTGTTTTTCATTCATGCGAATTCATTCGAATTGGTCACAGTGGAAAGTTTTGGCTGCCTTTCCGCAAGCAGCAAATTTAATTTTGTAGAGGTTGAGTCTAAGATTTAGTTTGTGGAATCATTAGCTGGAAACTGGAAACTCGGTGATGAAGATGACGGTTGATTGGGCCAATTACTCTGGTCGACGAAGCATGCGTAATTGCCCCGTATTTATGGGATCAGAGCGACTAATTCCCGTTCCAGTACTACAAATTAGCCAAGTTTGGGTGCTTTGAATCGCAATGAGCAGGCAGCACGTAAATTGCTGCTCAACTTCTGAATGCCAGCGCTCCGACTGCTTTATTCGATTAAACGTGCATCACAGCGAAGTTACGGAGAAAGCGAGGCTGAGTGCTTTGAGTGCGTTCATTTCTGTGATTTTATGTGACAGTGGGCATTTGTGTGAGCAGCAATTCACTTTGCACGGCGAGAGTGGATTTAAGTGGACTTTAATTGATAAGTACCGCTCTGTGGACCAAGAAATGAACACACTTCCACGGATTAACCAACTCTCTCGCGCACGCAGTCGAAAGAAAGTTTACAGAGACCTGTAAACCCGTGCCTTCCCGGCCCGGTAGCTGCGTCAGTCTAATTTTGGCTTGCTTTTTGGGCTGTACTGCAGTTATCCGGCAAAGTGCGAAGTGGTATGGGTGGTATGGGTGGTATGTGGTATGGATGGTATGAGTGGTATGGACGGACATACTCCTGCCATCTGTTTATTTACTAATA